>CAUYLG010067051.1:0-49841 GCA_963573385.1 Cacajao melanocephalus
AATGATTTGTAATCCTTTGGGTATATACCCAGTAATGGGATTACTGGGTCAAATGGAATTTCTATTTCTAGGTCCTTGAGAAATTGCCACACTGTCTTTCACAATAGTTGAACTAGTTTACACTCCCACCAACAGTGTAAAAGTGTTCCTATTTCTCCACATCCTCTCCAGCATCTGTTGTCTCCAGATTTTTTAATGATCGCCATACTAACTGGCTTGAGGTGGTATCTCAATGTAGTTTTGATTTGCATTTCTCTAATGACCAGTGATGATGAGCATTTTTTCATTTGTTGTTGGCCTCATATATGTCTTCTTTTGAAAAATGTCTGTTCATATCTTTCTCCCACTTTTGGATGGGTTTTCTTCTTGTAAATCTGTTTTAGTTCTTTGTAGATTCTGGATATTAGCCCTTTGTCAGATGGGTAAATTGCAAAAATGTTTTCCCATTCTGTTGGTTGCCAGTGTACTCTATAGATTGTTTCTTTTGCTGTACAGAAGCTCTGGAGTTTCATTAGGTCCCATTTGTCTATTTTGGCTTTTGTTGCCAATGCTTTTGGTGTTTTAGTCATGAAGTCCTTGCCTATGCCTATGTCCTGAATGGTTTCAGAAAAGATTTCTGCTCAACGCAAGCATATGTGTGAAACATATTATTTCTCTTTGTCTGATACACATTGAGAAAAGACTAGCAGCATGCCATTTATCTGCCTTTTAACAGACAACTTGTGGCCAGTGTTCATTCTCTTTCTTCCTAATCTTAACTAATTTTCCAGCATGAATTGTACAATTGAATCTGATTTGTGTTTATTTTATTATTTTGAATATTTCTATCCTTCCTTTGGACAAGGAATATTTATTTTTCACCAAAGAATAATAGTGCAAATGTTAATGCGCAATGTTAGCTGTTAAGCCCACTTTATATAACACATGGTATACATACTTTTATGTTTTGGAGTGTTTTGATTTTTGTTGGGCAAAACAGGCATCTGTCACATCAAAGAAGATAATCCCAGTAAATTGAAAGGATCCCTCAACCTAAAAATAATGAGCTTCATGTGTGTAGCTCATACTTTAGTTAATTGCCCTTAATTTATTGAGCTGAAATATCTTACAGTTTTCTATGATTAAAAGGCACAATGTTTGATTTGTCATTGAATTAGTGTGATATTGATACAAATGAGCTATAAAGTATCTTCATGATTGCTTCCTGAATAATGTGAATGTATTTTCTTTTGTTACTTGCTCAACAAGGAATGAAATATACCTAATCTTTGGGTTTTGAGACAAATCTTTTGCAGTTTAAAAATGAAGGAAAGGTGGAATTAATCAGCAAGGAATTCACTTCCACAAAGAAATTAATAAGCTTCCACTGATAATGAAGCTTATTTATTGCAATGCAAAATGAATAATTGTAGACAATTCCATTTCCATTTTAAACCTGATAGAAATATTTTGGAGGCTAATGCAAGAGGATTGCTTGAGGCTAGGAGTGAAGACCAACCTGGGCAACATGGAGAGAACCTATCTCTAATAAAATAAAGTAGCCAGGTGTGGTGGCTCTTGCCTGTAGCCCTAGCTACTTGGGAGGCTGAGATAGGAAGATTGCTTGAGCCCAGGAGTTTGAGGCTGCAGTGAGCTATGATCACAACACTATTCTCCAATCTGGGCAACAGAGTAAGACCTTGTCTCTAACTGCTCCCACCCTACCTCCGCGCATAAATCTGACAGAAATAAATCTCCATCAAAAATTAAAACCAGTTAGATAAAAGCATACACAAGAAACTCTGTATTGAGCAGTGAGTGGCCTAATCTACAGTATCACATTTACTAAATCTGCTCTTTCCTATAAATGTGTGTATTAGGGGATATACAAAAAGTTATTTTACTATATGATGATTTAAAAAATGAATTAAAAAGAAAATATATTATTAGGCATGTCTCAGGTTAAAATAACTTACCTTTCCTAAAATTTTGCCTATATCCTTAAGCTATAGAGGAACCTATTTGTCAATGATAAGAAGCATGCAATTCAGGGCTTATAACATATATGTAATAGTTTTTTTTCCCTATAGAATAAGAAAGACACATTGAAAGGAGAACAGCTGGTAGCCTCTAAATGTTGATGTATTTACCTTGAAAACACTGAGATGCTTCCACTTTCTTTTCTTCAGTGAATTTTCCATATTTCTAAGAGAAGAATTGGTAGCCCTTTGGGGAACATATCTAGAATTTCATACCTGACTGTACCAATTCACACCCCTTTATTCCATGACCCCTCTCTCTTTATTTCTGACCATGTCCTTGTAACTTTGACTTGATCATGAATCTTTTTGTTTCTGATTACCTTTACTTAACTTCTCATAGGAAATCTAAGTTAACACTGTCCAATAAAGATATGAGCCACAGATGTCATTTAAATTTTCTGGTAGTTGCATATTTTAAAAAAGTAAAATGAAGAAACTAATATTAACAATATATTGCATTTAACCTAATATATCCCAAATATTATCATTCTAATATGTAATCAGAAAAATAATGATATTGTGCTTTTTTTTGATACTAAGCTTTTTTTTTTTTTTTTTTTTTTTTTGAGACGGAGTCTCACTGTCACTTAGGCTGGTTGCAGCGAGGCATGATCTCTATTCAATGCAACCTCCACCTCTGGGGTTCAAGTGATTGTCCTGCTTCAGCATCCCAAGTAGCTGGGACTACAGGAGCATTCCACCATGCCTGGCTATGTTTGTATTTTTAGTAGAGACAGGGTTTTGTCATGTTGGCCAGGCTGATCTCCAACTCCTGGCCTCAAGTAATCTGCCTGCCTAGGCCTCCCCAAGTGTTGGGATTACAGGCGTAAGCCACTGTGCCCAGCCAGATGCTAAGTCTTGAAATCTGATGTGTACATTATACTTATAGCACATCTCAACACTAAGGAGCCACATTCAGGAAATCAAAAGCCCCATGTGGCCTGTGGACACATTGGACAGCACAACTCAAATAGAAATACAGAGAGGACTGGAATTGACTTTACCAACTTAGGGACTCGTAATTGCCCTCCATCAACCACAGAGAATGTGTTAACAGAGGCACTTAACACATAGCCCATAGATTTCAAATCCTGAGAATAAACAACTCCTGGTAGACTGTATCAAGCATTTGCTCTAAATCTAAGACTATGATACCATTATAGAATGAAGACACTTTTACTTTCTGGCTTCCCTGGGGTTGCTCTGAAAAACCATTCCCCATGGTTAAGTAAATAGCATTCCTGCTGTGCCCCACCAGCTACACAGATGTGTCCTGTAAAGAGCAGCATTCTTGCAAATCAGAGCCTGCAACTAGGTGGGCCTGCCCCAGCGACCTTTTTTTCCCCCTTAAATTAGAAGTTCATATTTGAAGTCATTATCATTAAGTTTTGTTTTCATTTTTTCATAGCATCTTAATAAACATGACTTGTCTCTTGCAAATACAAAGGTTTCGGACTGTGTTCAGTTTCACATGCCTTGGATTCTGCTGAGTGTCTCCACTGAACTAAAAAAGTTCATTTTTGCCTGTCATATCGTCTACAGTTGAAGTCAATTTATTCTCAAAGTATCTTCCAAATACTGAAAATCCAGTCATGTTTCTGTGATTGTGTTGGACGTAGAAATTTCACTGTACTTACTTAAGATAGATCTTAACCATATCGCATGCTTTTTAAATATCTGGAGTCCCTGCTAATTTACAAATAGTCATTGAAAATTCAGCTAGCACAACTCCCACAAATAGTACCAATGTTATCTTGGTAAGTGCACAGAATTAATTTCATTTAGTCTTCAGTGAGGGAAGAGAGGCTTAGAAAGTTTCAGTAATTTGCTCAAAATCACCAAGTCATTTACTGATAAATTTAAGACTGGAATGGACATTTTATTTCTGAAGAAATAGAGGAAGTTCTGAGGCACTATATTTTTGCACTTTGCTGCACCTTTAATTAGGCGATTCAGACATGTGAACAGCCAGGCTCAAGTTTATTCCTTTTTAGATCAGTGGTTCTCAAACCTGGCCTTATACTAGAATCAGCTAAGGGACTTCTAAAAAAAAATACTAGACCCCTCCCAAGGCATCCAGACCTACTAAATTAGAATCTCTAAGGTTCATTTGGTCTTGCATGAGGGCTGGAGCTGAGTATTATTTCAAATCTCCCCGAATTTCAAATATTGCAAACCAAAGCTGGGAACTATTTTAGTCCAATGTAAAAATGAAACCTTAGCCTAAGGAATGTATATTTTTATTCTGCTCATTAAATGTATAGGTCTGCACAGGTAAAGGGAAATAGATGGCAAAAAGAATTGTGTGAATATGAATGTGTTAACAGAGGCACTTAACATAGTTATTTTAATATATACTCATTTTTTAACATACTCATTTTTTTTAAACTAAAAGTCTCAAAGTATGAGGATTCTGTGTGCATGTGTGTGCATGTGTGCATGTGTTGAAAATTTCAGTTTAAGTATTTGGTTTGTCTATAGACATAACCAAACAACTTCAAATACTTGGTGGTACCTCTATGCTTAATTCCCGCCCAATTCTTCCAACTGTTTTCCTAAACAAGTTTCATCATTCACTTCACACCTTTAATTAGGAATTGCATTTACCCATGAGGAACTAAAAATTTGACTAACACACATTTTTAAGTAAATTTGCTGTGCATTTTTTCCCCCTCACATAAGAAGAAGCCCAGGGTTACCTCAGATTCCTTTACACTCTGCTTTATGCTGCTTGCCTCATGGTCACAGGATGGCCATACTCCTGTCCATGCTCCTAATTGATAAAAGAAAGGAACCACTGAGGGTATAAGAAGCAATGTTTCCATCTCCTTCTACCTGATTGGTTAGATCTGCACTATATGCCATGCCTAGTTGAAAGGGATTCTGGGAAATGTAGTTCTTTTAAGTGGGCTATAATTTCACTGTCACCACTAGCATCCCACTGCCCCTAAACAACAATAATTGTATTGTTATTGCCAAGGAAAAGAAAGAAATTGGATATAAAGGAGACAACAGTATATTCCATCCCCTCATTTTGGTATTGTCATTTTCTTCTGCTACATGCCAGCACTTGACACAGTTCCTAGAGGTATATTCATTTATTTACTTCTAAGTCTTCTTCTTTATTGCCTATATATTGCTCTTTGTCCCCATAGGATCTATGTCTGTTTTACCCACCAATGTCTACACACCACCTAGCATACTTCATAGTGTCTAGAAGAAACTCGACAAATACTGGCTCATTGAAAATGAAGTGAATGATATTGCTGAGAAGGAAAGTAGGTAAGAACAAGCGGCAACAATATTTTTCTGATATTATTTAGGTATACTCTATTTAGTTAATTGTTTTTTTAAATAAAAATATTTTTAGTGTGTTAATGCTACCCCCCTTAAAAGAGTGTTTTTATTGTGTTTACTTTTGATATAAGTTTTGGAATAAATTCTCAATTCCTGAATTACAAGGAAGACCAACTATACTATATAAATTAGGTAAAGTGTTTTTTTTTTTAACAGAGTTCACATAAAATTCAGAGCATTACATTAAAAATTTCATAAAATAGCATAAAATTTAATGAAATATTTAAAATGCATACACTATAATACCACTGAAGTGAAGCCTACATAAGCCAAAAAATATAAGGCAGTCATATTGCAACTAATTTTAAATATATTGACTTGTATCACTCTAGAAACTGGTAGATGTTTCATCAAGGTATACAATTTAATTTCACATAAAGCCAAACACCACAAAAATATTTATACATAGCTCTGTTGTTTAGTCAGGCTGTCTGAAACCTGCTGTGTGGATCACCCCTTTCTGCTATCTCCTACATCCTCTCAGCATTCCCTCCACTCTAATCTCTCTCTTGACCCTTTTCCAGATTGCAGGTCAACAGCTAATGCCTTAGAAGCTGGTAGGGATGTTGCTTGTGCATGCTCAACAAAGACATGGGTAAAAAACAGACTTGGGGGGAAAAAAATCAGGAAAGGCATTATACTCATGCTTATTGGAAAGATGAGTTTTAGCTTAGTTTGCAGAGAGTATGGAAAAAAATCACTCTACCACATTGTGTCTTTTAGCAGCAATTTTACACAGGTTTCTTTTCTCTTCCATCAATTATTAAACAAAGAGAGCTCCAGCTGAGAGGCAGCCAATGCTTGCTGGCCATCCTGCAAAATCCTCTATTTTCCCTTTTACCCAAATGACCTTGGATAGAGCAAATATGCTCTCTGAGCACCAGTTGCATTCCTGATACAGTACTAAAACTTAGAGTTCAGGTTTGCGGTGATGGTTAAATGAGATAATAGAGGAGATGGACATTGTTTATTGTAAAACAAATACTCTTATGATGGGTCATGCTACTCTCATGTTTAAAACCCTCCAAAGGCTTCTCATTGCTCTTCACATAAAATCCAAAGTTTTACTGACCCCTCTGCAAATCTGATTCAACCATCTCCCGTTCAACTCAGCATACTTAACTTGTTCTGGTTCCATCAGCCTCACTCTTATCACAGTCCTTCTTTACATAGAAGGTTTTACCCCCAAATTATCCTATCTCCTATGTCATAATTTAAACCTCAATCATAAGTCTTTTCAGAGAAGAATTCCCTGACCATCTTTACTAACAGATCTTCTTATCCAATTTCCTGCCGAGACCCTCCCTAACCAAACACCTTGGTTAACATTCTTCATAGGACTATATGAAACACTTTTGTTTGCCAAATGCCTATGGTCTCTTTTACCTGCCTAACATGAAAGATCCACAGAGGTGAAGACATTGTCTACTTGGAACAGTGCATTGCAAATAGTAAATATTTAGGAAAAAGTACATTAAATGAATAAAATTTGGGCACAATGAACGTACAACCAGTCTAGTTTACTACACTCACATTCTCAATGAGCTAAAGAGTTCTGCTAGAGAACTTTGAATGATGCCTGAACAGTTTTCAAGTAAATTACTGCTTAGATATATAATGCCTGAGATAAATGAAACCTGGATGTCAGCTATGATTGCATTCATTCATTCATTCGTGTATTCATTTTTTTTAATGTGCCAGTTCCTAGACTGGGCACAGAGACATGATGGTGAGTTCATACTGGCTTGAATCTTCCATTCTATGCTTTGTGAACATGTTGAAGACTCAACATTTTGTATACATTCTGCATTGGGCAGGGAATGAGGCAGAGTAACCCCACGCTTCAGGAATTCCAATTTCTAGATATGTGTCTTTTTATTTTTTTGCCCACAACCCATCCCCACAGTCAGGATATTCACTTTCTTAATTACCATTCATAAAAGCTCCCAAAGGTCCAACAGATTCATTAGTAAAACAGACTTTATGATAGGGTTGGCGTTACTTGATGGGAAGAGAAGGAACTTTCAGCAAAGCAAGAAAACTTAAAACTGAATATGCTTATTCTTAGAAAATCCTCATTCACCCCACACTGGCTCCCATCCTGCAGTTCCCCACATCATTGGACAATCATTTTTTTTTTTAATTTCCCTCCCTTCCTAGACCTTCTGATCTCTCTTTTCTTCACTTTTGGGGGAAATTCTCCACAATGTCTTGAGCAAAGCATTTAATATCTCACCTGTTGCTTGAGAACCATTAGACAGGTTCTCAATATTTCACCAACAAGGTACACGTTTTTAAAAATAACTTCACAAATAAAGTAATATAGGCTGGGTGTGGTGGCTCATGCCTGTAATCTCAACACTTTGGGAGTATCCACAATGCGGATGGATCACTTGAGGTCATGAGTTTGAGGCCTGCCTGGCCAAGGTGGTGAAACTCTACCCCTACTAAAAATACAAAGATTAGCTGTGTGTGGTGGTGTGCCTGTAGTCCCAGCTACTCTGGAGGCTGAGGCAGGAGAATCCCTTGAACCTGGGAGCGGGAGGCTGCAGTGAGCTCAGATCACGCTACTGCATTCCAGCTTGGGTGACAGAGTGAGACTCTGTTTAAAAAAATAAATAAGTAAATAAATCAATATTCCCTCTAAGAGGCATTCAGTGCCCTCTGTTACCCTGTTTATAGTGTTTTCGTCGTGTTATCCTCATGTACACCTTATCAGAGAACGAATGGTCAGGAAAAAGACTAGTAGCAAAGATATCAGGACATGAGGTTACTAATGATATGCCTAACAGGAATGTTTTACATTAATAAAAACAATTAAAACATAATGGCAAAGTGAATGCTTTCTATGTGCCAGATACTGCTTTAGGTTGTATACATGTATTATGTTATTTGATGCTTGTATTTGCCTCATCTGGTAGGTACTATATTATTCCTGTTTCACAGATGAAAATGAGGCACAGATGGGTTAAATAACTTGAATAGGATCACAAATCCCTATAGATCTTTATGTTCATCACTGCTCCAAGATTATGGTTTTCAAAAGCAGAGGGTCAGAGGAATAATTCTGATTCTCAATGAACTGAAATTGTTTCTGCAAACACTGGTGTCTTTCCTGAAGAGAAAGGAATAGAAGTCCAGGCACAGAATCTGATGCAGAGATTCAAGGTCATTTTGACAATTAGAGGCCAGTGTTTATCACTGCTTAGTACACGGTAGACAGATTATGTCAACCACTTTAAAAGCTTAATCACATTTTAACCCCCAACAGGTCTCTAAGGCCAGTGCTATTATACCTTATTTCACAAATGAATCTCTGACAGCTTACAACTCTCAGGTCACAAATCTGGTGAGCGGTAGAACCCGACATCCACTCCAGGTGACAAGAATTTCTAATCACTGTCCTGCATGCTTCCTTCAATACCTGGCTCTGAGTTTACCTGAGACAGAGTTCAGACATTTGACTCCTTGCTGGCATACCACTCCTTCCCAAGGTTATGTCCACAAAGCATCTCACCCCTTCCTTTGAGTTACTGGCATACATTTCATCTGATTTCATTTCTCTTTTATTAAAAAAGTGAAAGCAATTTAAAAGAAAAGGCAGGTATTGATAAAATCATTCTCATTAAGCAATATGCTTCCCATTTTCACCGCATTTCAGAATCATTTAATAATAACAAACTCATGCAGGCTAGATGCAATAACTTGTTGAGACTTTGACTTCAGATTTAAAACAGTATGGTATCTTGGCAGGTTTGTAACAAATCTTTTCTGTAAAATAATTTTTAGAAATGTCATCTTACTTTAGAAGCTTAATATTAGTTCTATTAGTTCATTTTCATAGTGCTATAAAGAAACTGCCCAAGACTGGATAATCTATAAAGGAAAAAGGTGTAATTGACTCACAGTTCAGCATGGTTGGGGAGGCCTCAGGAAACTCAGTATCATGGTGGAAGGTAAAGGGGAAACAAAGTACCTTCCTCACAGGGTATCAGGAAGGCTATGCGTCCAGTGAAGGGGTAAGAACCTGTTATAAAACCATTGATCTCGTGAGAACTCACTCACTGTTACGAGAACTGCATAGGAGCTACCACCCCCATGATTCAGTTATCTCCACCTGGTCTTTCCCTTGACATGTGGGAATTGTGAGGATGATGGGGATAAAATTCAAGATGAGATTTTGGTGGGGATACAAAGCCATTAATAGTCTGTTAAATCTCAATTAATGCAAAGTATCAATATTTGGTGACGATAATAATGAGGGGCTTGTCATTTAACTGGGTTCAGGTGTGTTGGTTTTATATGCTTTCCTCCTCTGAGGGTTCTGATATACTCCAACCAGTCATACCTCAGATATTCTTGAGCAAAGGCAGTGGGTAGTCTTATAAAAGAGGATATAATCTTTAAAAAGAAGGCATAAATTTTACTACTGGTGGCTCTTTTGAACTATTTCACAATGGTTACTTGAAATATGCTTTCTTGCCGTGGGTGATAGCACTAAGGATTCAAGTTACAGGTGCTGGACCGTGTCTTGCAAATTAAGAGGCACACGGCAGGCAAATGTTTCCTTTTTTGGAGTTGTTTGTACATGAAATGCTCTTAGAAAACAGAGTTTGGAGCCACAGCATTAAGTGTTCTGAATATCTACTGCTACATAACAGAGTGTTCTGAAGATCTACTGCTACATAATAAACCATCTTGAATCTCAGTGCTTTATAACAACCATTTGTTATTCATCTTCATAATTCTGCAGATGGACTGGGCTCAGCTGGGGAGTTTCCACCCAGATTCTCCCATGAAGTTGCCATTAGATGGTGACGAGAACAGGAGTCATCTCTTAAGATTCACCACTTAATGGGGATGGAGGTACCCAATGGCTCACAAATGTGTCCAGAGTTGCGGCTATTGGTGGGGAGCTCAAATGAGGCTGTTAATCAAGCGCTTACACCTGGTTTCTCTGTGAATCTGGGGCTTCTTACTGCAAGGAATTTCAATCCCTTGAAAGAATGTGCTTAGACTATATGTTCAAAGGGATTCTAGGAGAAGTTTCAGGGCTTGTTAGGTCTTGTCTTCAAAAGACCCAGATTAACACATCTGCCACATTCTGTTGGGCAATCAATTACATACCTAAACAAACAAACAAACAAACAAATAATGTGTCGTCATTTTTCCCCTATGCACTGAGGTCTGCAACAGCAGCATGCCACTGCCCTTGTGCTTGAGCCCATGGAAATGCGGCATTATTGCCCTTAAGATAGAACCTAGCCTCATAATCCTTCCAAGCAAACAGTTTTAGAAATTTTATATTAATGAAGGAAAATGAGATGAAGTCTCTTTAGAGTCTTATGTTTATAATTGAGGCAAAAAAGCTTGATTCATTTTTCGCTTTGAAATAAACTTTTTGTTTTAGATTAGAATTAGATTTATAAAAATTTACAGATCTTACATAGAGTTCCCATATGCCCCACACCCAGTTCTTACAGTTCATATGGTACAGTACATTTGTCACAAATTAATTAACCAATATTGATTAGTATTATTAACTAAAATCCATGCCTTATATAGATTTCCTTAGCTTTTACCTAATATCCCTTTGTTGTTGTTTTTCCAGGATTGTATCCAGGATTCTTCCTGTTTTTTGGTTATCATGTCTCTTTAGACTCCTGTTGGCTGTGATAGTTTCTCAAACTTTCCTTGCTTTTGGAAACTCTGGCAGTTTTGCTGTTTACCAGTCAAGTACTTTTTAATGAATATCCCCTCAATTGAATTCATGTGATGCTTTACTCATGATTCGATTGGGGTTATAGTGTATTGGAAAGAAGACACCAGAGGTGAAGCACCCTTCTCATCATATTATGTCAAGGATTTATGTTATATATATATATTTTTTTTTGCGATGAAGTCTTCCTTTGTTGCCCAGGCTGGAGTGTGGTGGTGCAATGATCTTGGTTCACTGCAACTTCCACCTCCCAGGTTCAAGTGATTCTCCTCCCTCAGCCTCCTGAGTAGCTGAGATTACAGGCCAGCACCACCACACCCACCTAATTTTTTTATTTTTAGTGGAGACAGGGTTTCACCATGTTGGCCAGGCTGGTCTCAAACTCTTGACTTCAGGTGATCTGCTCACCTCATCCTCCCAAAGTTCTGGGATTAGCAGGCATGAGCCACCATGCCCAGCCAAGGATTCATATTATCAGCATAACTTATTACTGCTCTTGTTAATTTTGATTGCCAGGCTGAGGCAGTGTTTGTCAGATTTCTTCACTGTGAAGTTTTTCTTTTTTTCCTCCTTTCCATAGTGAACTCTTGGGAAGGAAGTCACTATGTTCAGCTCACACTTAAAGCATGGGGAGCTAAATTTTACCTTCTTAAGGACAAATTATTTAGAATTGTTCTGCATAGAAGATTTGCCTATTCTCCCATATGCGTTTATTTTTGATGATTTATTTGTATCAGCATAAATCATGCATATTGATTTCATACTTTAGATTGTGATCCAGTACGACTTTGTTTTGATGCTTAAGGTTTTTGGTTTTGGCCATTCAGAGCTCTTTCAGGTGACTGTTATGTCTCTTTGACTTATCCCATTAATGTGGGTTTTTCAGTTGTTCGTTTGTCTATTTTTCTTTATGGCACCACAAGGCTCTCCAGGCTCATTTTGTGTATTCTTTGTTCTAGTCCTAGAATCAGCCATTTTTTCCCATTAATCCCTGAGTCCTTTTATTAGAGAATGGAATTAGAAACCAAATTCTGGGCCCTAGATGTGCTCAATGCTGCAAGGGTTTTGTTATCTAGGCCCTATCAATAGATACAGCAAGGAGATACATGTGTATTTTCTAATCTGTGCATATACACATACCTATCAATATTTCTACATGTAATCATCTATATCTTCATTTAGCTAAACATGAGTTCACACTAATGACTCCTACTCTCTTACCACATAGACATTCTAGTCTTTTCCCTTGCTTTTCTGTAACTTCCCACTCCAACAATGAGAAACCCATCTGCCATTCATTTACTTAATCATTCAATTCCAGACATGTATAAAGGTTCCAGAATTGTTAACTCTTACCCCTGTGGAAAACATCCTTACCAACTAGAGTGCTTATGTGAAGTTCTTTTTGCCTTTAATCTTATAGATTCTACTCATTTCCAGAATTACTTAGATCAGCACCTTTTTCTCCCACTTCAGGGAATTTGTTTCACATATTTGCCATGTAGTTATATTTATTCATCACAGTCTATATTCCATCCTGAGAGTCCTTGATCTCTTAAATACTTTATTTTCAGTTTGCATAAATTAGTGCTGACTCTTAGTACTATAAAGTTCTATGGATTTTTGGCAAACACATAGTATTATGTATTCAGTATTATAGCATCACACAGAATAGTTTCAGCTCCATATAAAAAGAAAATCAACTATGCTTCACCAATTTTATCATTTCTCCTTCTCTCCCAAAAACTTCTGCTCTGTTTATCTTTTACTGATCTGTTTTGTCTTTTGCAGAATATTACATAAGTGAAATTATACAGGTTGTGACTTTTTCAGACTGATTGCCTTATGAATTTTGAAAGTAAAAATTAAGGAAAAAATTAACAAAGAGAGTAAATTACCCTTGAAAAATGCATGCAGTAAAATGATGAATTTTTAGGGAAAAATACCTTTGATTTTCCAATCAAGTATACTATAAATGCAGAATATTATTAAATAATAAGAGTATAGAGAATGATAGTACGGAAAGAATAAACATATAGATCAATAAAAAAGATTAGAAAATCCAGAAATTGACTCACAGATTATGGTTAATTGACTCTTAAAAGTACAAAGTAAAATAAATCAGAATAGATCATAGACCTGAATATGAAACCTAGAAGCACAGCATTCCAAAAAAAAAAAAAAAAAAAAAGAAAGAAAGAAAGAAAAGAAGAAAAGAAAAGAAAATATCTGTGACCTTGAGTTTGGCAAAGATTTATTAGGCATGACACCAAAGACATGATTCATAGACAAATTTAAAAATAAGTAAATTAGACTTCACCAAAATTAACTGGATTTTTCTTCAAAAGAAAAGAGAATAAGAAGGTAAGGCATGGATTAGGAGAAAATATTCACAAAACTCATATCTGATGGACGTCTTTTATGCAAAATGTATAAAGAACTTTCAAAACCCAATAATGAGAAAGCAATTAATTTGGTTAGGAAATGGGCAAAATACTCGAACAGACATTTCACTAAGAAAACATAAGGATGGCAAATAAGCACATGGAAAGCTACTCAGCATCATTAGTGATAAGAAAAATGCAAATTAAGTCCACAATATACAATATATTACCTCACACCTAATACAATGGAAAAAAAAGAAGAAGAAAGACCACCTACCTGACACCACTGAGATGTGATTGACACTCAGATGTGAACAAGGTGCAGAGTAATTAGAACACTCACTCTTAACAAGTAGAAATATACAATGGTACAGCCACATCCACTTTGAAAAACATTTTGGCTATTGGCTTTGAAAAAAAATTTATTTATAGTGTTAAATATACACTCGTCTTCTGATCTAGCAATTTCCATCTTAGGTATTTATCAAAGTGAAATAGAAACCTATGTTCACACAAAAACCTATTCAGAAATGTTTATGTTAGTTTTATTCATAATCTCTAAAATCTGAAAACTCCCTCTCAACTGCAGAATGGGTAGAAAACGTGGTACCTCTATGCTACAGAATATTTCCCAGTAATAAAATTAAGCAAATGACTGATACATGCAAGAACTTGGATGAATATTAAATGCATTGTGTGCTAGGTGAAAGAAGCTAGACTTAAATGGCTACATATGTATGATTCTGTTTATACACTATTCTTGTAAAAGATGAACTGAAGGGATGGAAAACAGAATAGTGTTTGCCAAGGGTTGATAGTGGAGTAAATAACTCACCAAAAAAGAGAAACACTGGGGAATTTTTGAAGTTTGAAATGATGAGAATTTCCTGTATCATTGCTCTGGTGGTAGATACGTGATTCTGTGCATTTGCCAAAACCATAGAACTGTACCCTGCAACAAATGAATATTACTTTATATACCTTAAAATAAAAATCAACCACCACCAAAAAAAGTGTCACAGAGGCTAAATAACAGATTATTATAAAGACACCCAGCTCTAGTTTTCCATTCCCTCAGTTCCAAGTACTATGTTAAGTAACTTTCAAGGCCTCACCCATTTCAGGCCAGTGATGGGTAAGGTGAGTCTGGGGAAAGAGCTAGTGTTTAGGCTGGAGGTCTTAAAAAGATCTTAGGTAAACTGCTCTGTAAATCAACCCGAATCTACTCAGGCTGTGAACGTTGAATTGCTGTTGTTGTTTTCCTAGTTCAGAAATCTTCATTCCTGCCCTCTTTGTTTGTGGCAATCTCCTGTCTTTATCCAAGTTAAGACTTGTCCCTTGAGGCAGTGATCCCCAACATCTTTGGTACCAAGGATTGGTTTCATGGAGGACAATTTTTCCTTGGACCAAGGGGTTGGGAGGATGGTTTTGGGATGATTCAAAAGCATTACCTTTTTTGTGCACTTTATTTCTATTATTATTCCATTATAATATATAATGGAATAATTATATAGTTCACCACAAGGTAAAATCAGTGGGAGCTCTGAGCTTGTTTTCCTGCAACTAGATGGTCCCAGCTGGGGGTGATGGGATACAGCAAGAGATCATTGGGTATTAGATTCTCATAAAGAAAACACAACCAAGATCCCTCGCATGTGCAGTTTGCAATAGGGTTCGTGCTCCTGTGAGAATCGAATGCTGAGGCTGATCTGACAGGAGGCAGAGCTCAGGCGGTAATGCGAATGATGGGGAGTGGCTGTCAATATAGATGAAGCTTTGGTTTCTTGCCCACCACTCACCTCCTGCTGTGTGGCTCAGTTCCTAATAGGCCACAAACTGGTATCAGTCCATGGCCTGGGGGTTGGGGAGCCCTGCCTTGAGGCTCCTGCTTATGGCTGGGGTGACTCAAAGTATTTTCAGAAAACACCCCCATTAGCCCCCTTCCTTTGCCTTGTTGTTGGGATGCTGGTGGAAGTTTGTCAAACAGGGACACAGAAATAACTGAATTTTCTAAGTACATCTGTGATTAAAAACTCATGGGCATATAATTCTGAAAGTAAGTGGTAGCCTTCCTGTCAGATGCTGCTTAGGCATTATTTGTCAGATGGATGAATGATCATAATAACAATTAGCATACACTGTAGTCCACACCCTTCTCCCACACTCTAGGAACTCATAAGCCCCAGAAATTTCATTCCAGAGTTAGGGGAAAAGGAGATATTCCTTTCTACCCACAAAAGAGCCATGTGGGTAGGTGTCATGAGATATGCTTTTCTTAGAAGAAAAAGCTGCAGGTTTTCATATCTTAGGCAAGGTCAATATGTCACAGACACTGTCCACACATACAAATATGAAATTGTGTACAGTGTTTGCCATGGCTGTGAACTGCAGGGATAGAATGAAAGCTGGGAGACAAAGTGAGATTGCTCTTTTAAGAGAGTGCAGAAATGCCCAGGAACACAGAGAGGCATCCAACATCTCCTAATTGTACCCAGTCTGTACTGGTGATGCCACCTCCCAAGGTTTCCTCCAGCTGAGTCTGTCCTTGAATGAACAATGAGGATGTTTCCTTTATATATTTTTTCTCCCGTCAATGTTGCAGATTCATTTTGACAGAAACATGGCAGGGTGATATTGTCCAAAAGGTGATTTGACAGTGATACATAGACTTTCTCTGTAGCTTGTTATCCACTAAAATGATTTAAAGGAAAAAGGAAAAATAAGGTGATTTGTAGTTGAAAGAAACCAAATAATAAATTAACGTCTCTTCAGAAGGGTGTAGTAGGAAAACTACTAGAAAAGACACAAGAATATGGTCTCTAGTCTTGCCTGTTTTCCTTACTCTCTCCATGAATTTGGATAGTCCGCTTAACCTCAAGGAACCTCCATTTCCATGTGCAGTAGATAGTAACAATGTATTGCCTTATTCGAAAGACTATGCAGAAAGAATCTAAGGGGAAGACAAAATAAACATTTATTTTCAGGCAGCCTAGCATCTATTTCTTTCCCTAATGGCAACCTGGTTTTATTTAAGGGGAAACACGCTACTCCTTTGTTGGAGAGTGGGCTCTTATTTGCAAGTGTTAGGGTAGCCAAAGGGAGTTTTGAAGAGTCCCTGCACCCCATTCTTCCTTTTATTTTCTGGTAATATCAAAGTAGGCATGTGACTCAAGCTATAAGGATTAGATGCTCCTCCCTGGAATGCATAATGACCAGAAAATTTGGAAGTGGTAGAAGGTTTCCCCAAGTGTGGTTGCCAATACAGTTGACTTTCCAGATGAGAAGCCATGGTTCTAACATTCTGGCTTTCTACAGACAGCTTCCTTCTTTACATATAGTCTAAAAAATTCCCTTCAGCTTCACGTAGCTATAGTGAGCTTCTGTACTTTGTTACCAAACAATTGTTGTTCATAGAGAGGTTATTCTTCAAACTCTCTTAAAATATGAAAGACTAGATAAAAGTAGCTCTAATATTGTTTTTGAAATGCATGCTTTTCTACATGTTTCTGAATATAATTCAATAATTAGTATTTTATTAAAACTACTATGTCCTTCTACACTCAAACCACTAAGTCTACATGATAAAGAAGTTTAATTACTAGACAAGAATGCACACCAATTATTGTTATACATTTTTAACTTTTTCCAAAGAGTGATGGCTAATATTGGAATTAACATTTAAAGTTCTTATTCCATGATAATGATTTGAAACTCAATACTTCATCATGGTTTTATATAGTCTTCATTCTTTTGTTGATTCTTTTGTTTAAAAGACAAATAATACACCATCATAATATTAGCAATTTGGATTAGAATAAGTCGTCAGTCATTTCAGATTTTTTAAATGATTATGCACTTGGTAAAGAGTTGAAAGTTCAAGTATAAAAGATCACAAATACATACCTCTGTATAGACATAAAGCTCATGATCGAAGTTAATAGCTTTTGA
Organism: Cacajao melanocephalus; assembly: GCA_963573385.1. Lineage (NCBI taxonomy): Eukaryota > Metazoa > Chordata > Mammalia > Primates > Pitheciidae > Cacajao > Cacajao melanocephalus. The sequence goes on from CAUYLG010067051.1 coordinate 17,430, forward strand.
TTTTGGCTTGCTGTTACATTCTTTCAACCGTGTCCATGTCTTTTCTATGAGATACCAGTACTTTGAGGTTTTGTAAACAATATTATTCTTATTTGGTAATTTTTTAAAAAACTAAACATTTAGAAAAATCTCAGTAAAAGCTTATCAGCACTACATTCTTTGATTTGGGAAATTATTCTTCAAGATTAGCATAATGAATGCTATTGAGATCTCTACGCTGGCACAAGAAATTTTTTCTAAAAAATATTTTTCCCAGGACAAGAAAAAGCTGTGATTGCTTTCACACAACCTCCTACCCTTCAGTAGCTCTTTTTGTTTCTATCTATATGTCTATATGTCTGTATCTATATATCTATATTTGTATCTACATATACTATATCTATGACTATCTGTACTATATACACATAGCTATATCTACATAGATATACATTCATAACTACTCTACAACTGTATATATGTATGCATATATGTAGGTAGGTATGTATCTATTATCTATTTACCCATCATGTTTCTATTTGCACTCAAAAAGGCTGGATAAATTCTCATTAAAGATTAATACCAAAGAATAGGATACGGCATGGGCGAAAGTCACTGAGTATAGGTGTGTCAGGCTGGGGACACTATAAAAAGAGAGACAGTTATCTTTTAGAACAGTTGTAACAGAAGTGCAAGAAGAATTGAAAATCGAGTGACATAGGCCACAGAATTTGATGGTTGCCAATTTCCAACCAAGTTGTCTCTCAGATAAACTACTATATGCAATATACTTCAAGATTAGTAGAGCGGGGATTTATTTATTTAGTGATATTTAATGATTTCTCTCACCCAGCATGTTGGGGAACCAGGTATTAATTATAAATATCAGTATCTGCCCACATAAGAGGCCAGCACTGTGTTAAATACTTTGTATGCATAATTTTATTTAATTCTTCTAACAACCTTGTCTCAGTTTCACCTTACGTGGCTGAGAAGATTGAGTCTAAGAAGGGTAAAGAAAGGTATTCAGAGTGATAGAGGTAAGAAGGGAAAGAGCCTAGGTTCAAACATAGATTCTTTGGTGCCAAAACTTAGATTCTTAATCATTTATTATACTAAGCTGCTCCAAATATTAGTATCATTTTGTTATTTTTATTTATCTCATTTTATTTCTATTTTCCCAGTGATTGCTATTATTTACCATTAGCCTATATGACATTTTTTTTTCTCCAGAATAAATTTGAAGGGCATTTTAAAATCTTTTTTTTTCTTCAATTTCTGAAGGAATTATCACATTCTGTGTACACAACAGCTTTCATCCCTGGATTATAAAACAATTTAGAGACAGGTACCACTAATCCCCAAGATCTCACTGAGGGATAGGTAAAGAGTCTACTCAATCAGATAATTGATCTTTATTGAATGTCTTCTATTTGCCCTTTATACTACACATTATATCATTTCATTTAATTTTCTTCATGAATCTGTATGGTAGGCCATATCATCTCTATTTTATAGACACGAAAGTTGAGATTCAAGGGTTTAAATTAATTATTCTACATAATCGGTCAGTTTCCAGTGCCACAGTTCACTTTCCATCTTCCGATACAGAAAACATTATTTTCCAAATCACAGAGTGGTCAATCTGTAAGTAACATTAACTTCTTTATTTAAAATAAATACTGTTCTCATTAGCTTCCTTATGTTATCACTTAGTTTTCCTAATAATTAACAGAGTGGCATCCTTGGTTAAATTGATTCTGTCTCAGGTCTACCACTCATTAGCTATATGACATTAAACTTCTCTTGAGCTTCCTCCTTTAAAAAATGGGATAACAATAACATCTACTTCATGATGTTGTTGTGAGGATTAAATGAGAGAGTATATATAAGTTGCTTGTAAGTCTACCTAGTATATATCATATAAATCCTCAATAAAGATTAGGCAATGATATCATCATAACAATGTCATTTAAAAACTAATATTGAACATGTGGTCATGCATTCATTGACTTCTATATACAACATAAAATCTAATTTGATTGTTGGCAAAAAGACCTCAAATATGGTACTTGGATTCTTTCCTTTTAAAATGTTAATTATAACTCAGATCTAGGACCTAGGCAAGTGTGTATTTAGCTAAACTTAAAATTTGGTAATCTTTTCTTCATTAAAAGGGAATGCAAAGATAGAAAGAAATTACAACAAATATTTATAAATTAATCATCCTTATTTGACAACTACCTTTTGCAAAATTCTTTGTAAAAGCCAGAAAACAAAATAAAGATAAAATGGTTATAATAGAGAAAAAAAGGTTAAAAATATGACTATATAGAAAGACATCCTTAGAGGACTTACATCTGTCTGTGTTGTTTTTTTTCTTTTTTTGCTGTCAAATGCAGAAAAAAATTTGGTTGACTTTCTCATGTCATAATTTGGGAAGAACAGCATCGCATTACTGATGAAGGGTAAAGAGCTAGTATCTCAGCAGGTCATGTAAATTTTGAGAGAATAGGGTTTGGAAGTTTAAGAATTATGGTAGCATCATGAATTAATAGCTGAGAGGTCATGTGACTCACCTGTTGTCCAGGGGCTGTTCATTACATTGGTCACAAGTTCTCCCTTTATCCTGGCCTATGAAATGCAGTATTACTGGGTCTTGACTGCATTTCTAAACTTATTCTCCATTACTAGTCATTCTCTGCTTTAGTTAGGATAATTTAGGCTGTTCTACTTTAGAAAATAGCTCCACCATCTCAGCAGCTTAACAGAGAAATTGGTCTCTTGTTCATATAGTTTCATTCTTGGATGGGTAACTCTCAGATAGCTGTTTTCCACCTGAGGTATGAATCATCTCAACATGAAACCTATCCCATTCACTCCTACAGGAAAAGAGAGAGAGACTCAAGAAGCACAAATAGCTCTTTATCGCTCCATTGAGGAAGAACACATTTTATTGTTATTTGCATGGACAGAAAAGCCATACATCTCTAACTACAAAGAAACACAAGGATGTAATATCTGCATGTGCCCAGAAGAAAAAGGGAAATGGATACTGGTGGGCATCAGGCCCGTTCTTCCTCTGCTTTAGTCATATTGGTCTTTCTACTCTTAGAATTCTCCACGCTTATTTCTATTTTAGAATCTCTATACTAGCTCTTCTATAGTGCAAATAAATCAGAACATTCCATGAACAGAGAACAACCAGAGCAAGTGCTCCAATCCTGGAAGAATGCTCTGACTTATGTTCTTCACACTGGAATTCCTTATACACTATTTCAGGGAGAGGAACATCTAGATTCTACCTAAATTATCCCTGGGAATTCTCACTTCACATTATGAGCAGCATCACTGCATTTATTGTGAGTATGAATATTTATTGAGTGTGCACTGGTTTAAGACCATTATATTAAAATGATCTTAAACCAGTGCACAATCAATAAATACTTGAGTATTCCACTGTAATAGAATTTTATCTTCATAACACCATTGTGTTATGAACAGTACTGTTATCACTTAGAAAACAAAGAACCAAGAACAGGTGCGGTGGCTTATGTCTGTAGTCCCAGCTACTCCAGAGACTAAGGCATGAATATCACTTGAACACAGGAGGGAGAAGTTGCAGTGAGCCAAGATCATGCCACTGCACTCCAGCCTGGGTGATAGCATGAGACTCTGTCTCCAAAGAAAATAAAGAACCAGTGACTCAGATAAATTTAACAATTTTACCCATATCACACAGTTGGTGGTTCAAATATCAAAATTAAGTTCTTAGCTAAAATTATCTAACAGTTTTGAGAAGGTGACTGATTCAGCTTTTGGAAATCTCTAGTTGTTAAAAGGATATCTCTTTTTTTATTAAGTCAAATCATTCCTCCCTATACCTTTCTATCATTTTTTTTCTGTTAATCAGAGCCACTCATAATATTTATTTCCCTGAAAGCTGCTACAAAATTTGAAGATACCTTCAATAATATGATATTATTTCTAGACTATTCTCTATTTGTGATGTATACAGGCTTGTTAACATCCCTTTTAAAATGTGATACAGAATTGGCAAAGAATTTTTGCAATATGAACACAACAGGACAGTGTCCAATGGGTAGTTTATTATTACTGACTTATATACCATGTTCCAGTTTTGAAGACTGTTTCCTTTAGCTTAGTTAGTAAATGAGTCTTTCAAACAAATTCTAGTTGAGCTGTATGTAAAATCCTATAGATTATGAAAAACAATCCGTTTCTTGCATAATTTTTTCTTTCTTTGCTAAACAATCCTACGCATTTATCCCTGTTGAATACAAAGAAGGAAAAAAACATAGAACTGAACTTTATCCATCTACCTTTACTATTAGGAAGGGCCCAACTTCATTTCACAAACACCAACAACTATTTGTTGAATAAACGACATCATGATCAAATGAAAGAATATAGCTCTATTCAGCTCAGAAGCACACTGAATTGGCATGGCTGTGAAGACCCAGAGGGGAATTTGTTGACAGAACCCTACAATGGCTTCCATAAAGGATAAATCTAGATCTGCACTTCTAAAATCAACACCTAGCCCAAGACAGAAACAGCCTCCACAAGTGAAATGGATCTCATTAAAAACAACATCTTTAAAAAGTTAAATATTATTCTTAGTTACATCCAAGAAGATGCTGTGCTATTAAAACAAGGCAGGAGGATAAGAAACAAGAGGGGGTGAGAATAGGGTGTTTTGGGAATAAAAAAATGTCAGTTTTTGGATTAAAATATCAGGAAAGGCAATGAATCATATTATTGCACAATTTATAACTAAAATAAAAAATTATTATAATAGTTTATTTAATTATAGCTAGAAATTTTGAGGGGAAAATAAGATATGGTGAGATGAAGGACAGATCCAGGAGACCCAACATTTATATAATTTCCAGAGGGTAGAAGTAACTCCAAAGATCAGCAAGTATTTTTTATAAAAATCTTGATGGTAAATATTTTAGGGCTCCTCAGACATATGGCCTCTGTCATGACTACTGAAGTCTGACCTTGCAGTGTAAAAGCATCAGTGAATGAATGTGGCTATGTTCCAATAAAACTTTATTTACAAAATTGGCTATAGTTTGTTGAACCCTGAATGTCAAGAAAGAGGAAATAATAAAAAGCTACTTATCATTGAGCTTAAATATAGGTTTGGACTCAAATAGACCTGAATTTAAATTCCAGCTATGTTGTTTACTTGCTGTGTGATCTTTTTTGAGCAGATTCATTTAAGATCTTTATTAAGTGAATGTCTTACATAGGTATAGAACTAAAAGAAAAGCATAATAATAATCTGTAATATTAGAGTAGGGAAATTAAATAGTATATATAAGGCTTACCATTGTGCTGGGCTCGATAAATAAAAATGCTTATAACTTGAATTATTATTGTTGATGAAGGAATATATTTAATATATAAAACATTATTAAACATTTAGAAAATATAGATATTCAAAAATTTTAATGGGATCAGAACCAAGAAACTGGCAATTACAAAAGAAACACATTAAAATTTTAGTATAGTAAAAGGTTAATTCTCCTAGGAATAAACAATATAAAATAAACAATGATGTTCCTGATTTTCTAAAATAAATATTAAAAACTTTTCCTCTAATTTTTGGTGTTGGTAAATGCGTAATGAAATATACACTTTTGGTTATTTCTATGGGTGGTCAAAAATGGTTCAATTCTAATTAAGGGCAAATTGGCACTTTTATTTCAAAAGCCACAAAAATGCACATGTCCTTTGAGCCTATAATTCCACTTTGAGAAATAGATCCTAAGAAAGTAATAGATGGGAAAGAATTTGTTTCAAAATATTTCTTACAATTTTGTTGGTATTCATTACCAACAATGATAAACTATTTAAATACATAAAAATAGAGTTTGGCTCAATAAGCTATATTATAGAGATCACATCTTAGATTTAGCCATATGGTAAAATCATTAAAATGATATACTAAGATTTACTTTTTCATCTTTGCATGTTTGTATTTTCTATTATTTTTATAATATTCTTATGTAATAAAAACATTTATTAAAAGAAATAATTGTAATTAGCTATGTGGTGGCAAAGGGCAAACCCAATGTACTCTTTACTTAGTCAAAAAGAATTTAACATTTCACTTTATTAAAAAATATAAAAGTAGATTTAATAACTTGCCTTACTAAATGTCTTGCTAATCTCTTACCTTACTAAAAAGTAGAAGCCTGGCTGGATTCGGGGTCTGAAGCAAGGCGTGACCTAAACCCAGTTCTCTCTGTCTCTTTAGCCATGCTTTCTCTCTGGGTTGCCTTTCCTTCCCAGCAGGGAATATGAGGTGTGAGGAAACAGAGGATGCCCAGTTTACTACAGGGCAGGCTTGTTCAAACCCGCAACTTGTCAGCAAAAACTTCCCAGTCAACCCGGTTAAATAAAAACCCTACCTCCCCACACCTTATTCCTGGCCTCTGCTCATTACAACTGTGATTACAAATACTTGAGTAATTCTTTCTTCCTTGTCTTTTCTCTAGAATGCAAGCTCCTTGATAGTATTAATTTTGGTGTTTTTTTCCTACTGCTAAATCTTTGATACTCGTATTAATCAATTTTCATGCTGCTATAAAGAACTACCCAAGACTGGGTAATGTATAAAAGAAAGAGTTTTAATTGACTTACAGTTCTGCAGGGCTAGGGAGGCCTCAGGAAACTTACAGTCATGGCTGAAGAGAAACCAAACACATCCATCTTCACGTGATGGCAGGAAGGAGAAACGCTAAGCAAATTTGGTGTAAAACCATCAGATCTTATGAGAACTCACTCACCATCACAAGAATAGCATAAGAATAACTGTCCCCATGATTTAATCACGTCCCACTGTGTCCCTCCCAGGAAAAGTGAGTATTATGGGATCTACAATTCAAGATGAGATTTGGGTGGGGATAGAGCCAAATCATATCAATACTTAAAACTATGCTTTGCACGTAGTAAGTGTTCAAGAAAGACTCATTGAATAAATGAACAAAAGAATAAGAAACTGAAACCCAAGTAGTAATTTTGCTTCAGAATCCCTGTGAAGGATTATAAAAATTTAATTACCTGAACTCTATTACCAACTGCAAAATTAAAATCTAAGAGTTGAACCTAGGAATATTCATGTTTTTAAACCTCCCATGCCTCTTGAGTAGAATACGCTGTGTGAAACGCTGGAGAAAGGGAGAAAGGATTGTAGTCTTTACAGGGAAACTCTGGAAACATGGAAGTTTTTAAAATGGTCTGTGATCTTGTCTTTGTCCTCAGCAGAGAAAAAAGATTGACAATCTGCTCCTCAGGGTTCAGATCTTGTGAAAATCAGGCTTTTATTTGTTTTGTTGAAAATCCATCCCTTTTATATTTCAGGGGCTAGGAAGGGCAATACTGGTTGAGATGGTGAAGAATGGGAAAATCAAATCAGTTTAAGGAAATTCAAAGAAGTTTGTAGTGACTCATGAGTGTTACTTACTTAAATCAAAGCATTTACCATGACAGTGGAAGATTAAATGGAACGCTAACTAAGAAATGTTTAAATTATCTTGCTCATTGAGGATATCAATAGCAGATGGGTTTTTAGCCCTGACAAGATCAATTGTATTCCCAACAAAGCTGAGTAGTTGATTACTTGAGGGGAACTATTACAGGTTTTCGTTTGTAATCTTAAAGTATTCCTGAACAGTCAGTGTTTGTTTTGTAATTTTCCTCCTTCCTTTTTTGTGTGAAGTTATGTCTTGTGAAAAATAAATCGTTTCAATAATCAAGATAACTCAAGGGATGGGTAACTGAGCCTAACTAAAAGACTCTTGGTCACATTTCCTTAGCTCACAGTCTTTGAATTTATTTTAATAGAGAACTTCAGAGTCGAATGTTTAATAGAGGAAGATTCTGGAGATTTTTCCATAAGCCCCACTTCTAGCCTAGTACACAGGGAAAAAATAACTTTAGGAGAATGTGGAAAATAACATGTATCACTGGTTTTCCAAAATGTGGTGTGTTCATGCGTGTGTGTGTTCTTAGTATAGATACATCACACAGGTACAAATATACATGTTGATGCCAATGCATTTCATCTATATGTGCTTAGCAGCTAATGTTAAAAGAATAATTAAATTGATATAAAGGGCTAATTGAAATCTTTCTGGCCCTTTTGTTACTTGCTGCCTTGAAGCGAGCAGAAGGGAGATGTGAATCTTTTTTCTACTCTGAACTCAATCTTGGATTCTTGTCATGGTATTAATTTGATGTTTCTAATGTTCTAATATTTAAAGATACATTGATTCTAACGTTTCAAGATAAGTTATTTGCTTTTTGTTTTGGCTCATAAACACAAGTCATCTACTTCTAATGTTCAGTGAAAGAAATAGAAATTGTTCCAATACTGGAGGAAAGACTTAATGTGCTGGATAGTCCATGATAAATTTCCAAGGGTAATTTTGATTATAGAAGAAATTTATCTTATCTACTGACTAAAACTTAACCTTTTCTCTACACACACACATACACACACACACACACACACACACACACACACCCAACAGGAATCAAAATCAGCTGTGCCTTTCAGTTCCAGTTCATTCTTTCCAACAATATTCACAGGGAATATTTTTATTTGTAAGCATATATGGGAATTCTGCAGAGCTAAAACTCAATCTTCTGATATCATGAATATATATATTAAAAAAGTTGATATTTAGGAGGAAAGATAAAGAAAATCATAATAAAGAGGTATTGGTTTATTTTTATTATGATTTTCCCCATCCTCAGATATAACCATTTATCAAGTTTTAGAATACAAATGTGCCAAAAAAAGCTAGTTTTACTTCCAAGATTGGAAGCGTGTTGGGGCATGGGGACCATATAGAAACACTTTTGTAGAGACTAGGAGGCCAACGAACCCCTAGTTGCTGAGAGAGATTTCTTTGAAGAGTCCTGTCAAATGGATCATTAAAAAACAGCCAGAAAATGTTCTGACCTCTTGGTGATTATTATTCAAAGGAAAAATCTTGTTTAGCTTCAGAGCAGAAACACTCCCTTTTTCACTGTAACTATTTAAAAAATATATTTTTCTAAACATGTTGACCTTCCTTTCAAAGTAAAGGAACTTCTGGTGGCTTTCGAGGACATGGGGCTCTGATACATGTTTTACATCATGGTTATATATGGAATTGAGCTTAATTTGATATAAGAAAATCAGAGACTCACATGAAACTATTTTAGGTCCTTCTCATTTGCTTTTTGAATGTCCTGGTAAATGGAGATACAATTCTGCTGAAAGGTCACTGATGTTTAAATCCACTGCAAGTCCATCCTGCCTCCCAGCTGTTCCCAACACACTGGAGCTCTAATGTGATGTGGAAGTGGCCCACATTCTTCTCCTGTCAGGCAGTGTCAGCATCACAGCTGGAGCCCTTATACAGCCCAAATCAACCTGAAAAGCCTGCTTCTGATGGTTCAGGAAGTTGGTGTGCCATCTTTATTGGTTGATTTTCAGAATTATTTCTATTTCCTTTTCAGTAATTACTGAGACGTTTCTAACAATCTTCTTGCTTCCAGCAGTAAGCATTCTCATAAATTAGCTTTTCGAATAGACTCTTAAATATTACATTTGGCCTGGAATTGGTGTCTGGTTCCCATGCTCAAGCTTAGGCTCTTTTGCCAAGCTCAACACTGTCACATTACAAGAGTGATCAGTCAGAAATAGAGCTTCAAGTCAGCAATGTATGTAAACCAAAGGAAGCAGATACTATATCCCACTGCAAAGTGTCCTTTAGGTTTATTCTGACTTATTTTGTTAAGAATGACCTTTGCAAGAAGAGAATTTTAAAATAAAAGAAAGCAAAAGTATTTGGTATAAAATGTTTTGTACTATCATGAAATGAGTAAAGCAAGTGCACTGATGAAAGAAATGTGGATTCCCAAAACAAGCAGAGTTCTTAGTTCTTAAGGTACCAAAACTGGCTCTAACTTACCCTTTTAGAAAGAATGTGGGAAAGATCACAGATTCTAAATGAAATCTCCAAAAGCTGAATCATGGCTAAGCCAGGTGATCAGTGACTCCTCTCCCCAAAGTGCAACTATAGAGATGGATAAATAAACACAATCAACTATTAATGTGCTATGAGAATTACAAACACCATACAACAATTTGAGAAGTGTTCATCTGTGAAAATCTGCTGAACTCTGGATAAGAAGAGAGGGAATCTGTGGCATGCTGGGTGGCCTTGCTCCCATCTGACCCCAGCTTGGTAGGAATGAAGGGTTTGTCATGGTGTTACGGGTAAGGAGAACTGGAAGCTTCTCTGTCCTAGGCAAAGGGGGTCACTTGATTTAGACCAGTGGACTTGGCCACTGTCAGCAGTCTTGGTGGTAGAGCTGATTATTTTGGAGTTGGTAAGTGGGGAGAGCCAACTGATACACTAGCCTAAAGGTGCCACAGTTAGAACAGCATATTCTACACTGAAGCTACACACATGCACACTAGAGTCGAGAGGGCCCAAGCCAGCTATACACTCCTGTTTAGCCTTGAGGGTGCACACATTTGCATGAGATGTGAATGGACCCAGAAGAAAGTAAAACTAGGAAAGGGTTGAAAACCTTCTGAACTTAAATTCATTGGAAACAATGGAAGGAAGCCTATCGACTCAAGGCAGTGAGCACAACCTCTGCCCTATTATGGACTGACACCAATCTATGCAGACACAGGGTTGACCCTTAGGAATTTAGGATTAATAGTAAAACTGAAAACTTTGAGAAATGAGCAAAGACATCAACAGTTGTGCATCATAGAGAGATAAATTTCACAGATTCACCCAGAGAAGTTATGGAAAAAAAGAAAGGGAGAGGATTAACAGAGAAAGGATGAATGGAACTTGCCCCTGTGGGCAGTCAACAAGCATAGCCCTACAGTGTACAATCAAAATAAATCTACCATAGAAGGGCAGGAAGCTAGGGAAGTTGCCCAAAGAAAATGTCACAATCCTTTTCCCAATTTCTGCAGCAAAATCAATATTCAGATGAAAATTCCTTTGACTAAAGGAGATGCCAGGTTCCCAGAAGGAAGAACCCTACAATACCATATGGTAACGACTTTTCCACGGGGATCTCTTGCCATTTGCTTCTGTAAACATACACTGGGAAGGGCAGAGAGAAATACCTAAATTTTTAAGGGCTCTTGGAATTGCCTCAGTTAAAATGATTTTCTTCCCCCAAGGTCATTCGTCCTTCTTGCGGTAGTCCATATGCGATGACTGGTCAACAGAGAAATATAGAAGCCACCTCACCCCAACTAACGACAACCTTCAGAGTTTCCAGCGCTGTTGGCTGAGGCCTTTGTGATGTCTATATTACAGTCTCTCCTCTCCTTCTATGCAGCCCAGTTTGCTTACTCTTCCAACAGTACATTGCAGCAAGTTTCCTGCATGCTAATAATCTCCATCTCAGAGTTTGTCTGCCAGGGAACCCAAGTGAGATAAGACACTCAAAAATACTTTGTAAACTGCAGCACTCTATATACTTGGAAATTATTGTATTTCTGAGCTAAGTTGTTTTATGTTGTTTTCTTAGCCACCTATTAAACAAAAATCTATCATGAATATGAAAACGGCTGCTAGGAAGACTTTAGGATTCTGCTACTTAAGAAATCCTTCCTAGGGTAAAAAGAACTATGGCAAAGACTATCTTTTAAAATCCAGGAATGAAAGAATAGTCATCAATTGTGCATCTCATTAACAGTTTATGTGAAAAATTGATGCCCACACATCCCCCAGTCTTTATTGCCACTATAAAGAAGGCTATGCAGACCCAGAAATAGTGTTCCTTGGTGATTAACTGAGTATTTGCACCCTGCTAATCACTCACATTTGTACATTATGAGACCTAAGGCCTTTTTTCTTTTGGAGTTCTAGTAAAAAAGCAATATAAAAAATAAATGAAATAAGCTAGGGTGCCATTTACTTTTTCATGTTAAATGAGCCAGTGATTAGAAAAAAGGAAACTAGTTAATATTCTGTTCCTCTGAGATTTAGAGTGTAGGAACGTTTATGAAAATATGCCTTTGACAAAAATAGGGGTAAATGAGCAATTGAGGTTGTTGAAACCCCCGATTCCTCAGTGGACTACAAAACAAACAGCTTTTATGCTTTTTTTCCCTGGAGGTATATCAGTTGGGTTCTACATCTGTAAATAAAAATGACAACACCACTTATACTAGAAATATAGGGGAACAAAACATCACTGACAGCATACTGTCTATAAAACAACTCAGACTAAATATTTACTATTTTTGAATAAATTAATTGTCTAGGCCTGAATTGGGGGTAGTCACTTGCCCTGAATAATGCGTGTATATGAAATCCAATAAAGAATCAATCAAAGTGTGTCTTATTTTTGGCATCTACTGGGTTACAACCTCAAAAGTCTCAAGTCCTGGCAGGTATAAAAACCAAATAAAGAAACAATGACAGCCAAAAAAATAAGCAAAGCAATAGAGGTTGGTGAAGTTTGTGGCTATTTAACTCTTAAAAGCATTAGAATTCCATATTTACATAAAATTATACAAGCAAATAAAGCACAATGGTAGCCAGGAGATCAGGGCAACAATTTGCTGCTTGTTTTATATTATGGTCCAATTTTTCACTTAAAAATACAATTTTAGGTTTATTTAGTAGGGGTATGGGGAAGAGACTTGTCAGTTGTTTACGCAACTTTCAGACTGTGGCAAATGACTTTTAGTATTGATGGATGATATTTTATTAACCCCCAACATACTTTTGAAATGCGTGGAACATTGTAGGTTTTTATATTATTTTAGAATCGATTTTGGTTCTTATGCTAATTGCCAACTTTCCTTTTCATTATTTTTAAAACTTGGACAGTTTATATAACCTCTCTATACTTCATGTCTCTCAGCCCAGAACATAGAGAACAACATCGACTTGGGAAGGTGATTTCATTAGTGGGAGAAGTCCTGAGTGATATGGATAGGGCTCAGAAATTCTTTATAGCCAAGGTGGCCCAAATCCGAGGTCGAGGATGTCTATCATTTGAATGTGTGCTGATGCCTGTGCTGTGTTGGTACCCTGCTCAGTTTACCTACTACTTCTGCTACCACACTGTAACACCCAGTGCATGCAATGAGCCTGAAAAGAGGGTTAACAGCTGTAGAAAGGGTAGTTAACAGCTGCAGAAATACACAATTAACTGCGAGCAAAACGTAGAAAACACAACATTAACTAACATTGATTATTTAGCTATGGAAGTTACCTTTAAAGTATCAACCTCATTTACATAACAGAGTTAGGTAGGTCATATCAGGACCCCATTTCATAGATCAAAACATCTAGAAAAGTAAAGTTTAAGCAATTTGTCCAGTACCATAGATTTAGTTTAAAAATGAAGCCAGGGCCTGGCGTGGTGGCTCACGCCTGTAATCTCAGCACTTTGCGGGGACGAGGTGAGTCGATCATGAGGTCAGGAGTTCAAGACCAGCCTGGCCAACATGGTGAAACTCCTTCTCTTCGAATAATACAAAAATTAGCTAGGCATGGTGATGGGCACTTGTAGTTCCAGCTACTTGGGAGGCTGAGGCAGGATAATCGCTTGAACCTGGGAGGTGGAGGTTGCAGTGAGCCAAGATTGTGCCACAGCACTCCAGCCTGGGTGACAGAGTGAGACTCCATCTCAAAACAGAAGAAAAAGAAAATGAAGCCAGGATCCAAATACAGGCATTCTGACTCCATGGCTTATGTTCTTAACCAATCTAAACAACACACATTTTGATGATATTGCAGAGGAGTCACTAAGCTTTCTACAGTCATTGGAAGGGATACAAAAGATAAATACTGACCTCAGAAAGTAAGAGTATTTAGGGGAAACCAGAGAGTAGATTATGGTTTTTATCTATTTTTCCCATCTTTTTCTATCTTCCTAGATATATTCCTAATATCTACCTCTATCATCTCAAAATTAGAGCATTTGAAACTGCAGCAACATGCATCCTTACTCAAATCTTCTGGATTCTGCACTTCATTGTCCTAGCATTCCCCTGAACTCAAGAGTGACTTTAATCATAGCCTATGTTTGATTAAGCATGTACACTTAACAAGGCATTGTGCTAAATATTTTCTACACATTAATGTACTTAACTGTATGTTAATGCCTCTTAATTTTTGTATTCCTCTTCCTATATATGAACATTAGTCCAAGTTTCATTTTCTGCCTGTGATTCAAAGATCTCCTTTTTAGTCTTTTTTCCAAATCTGCCTTCTGGCTCTATCCTTTCTGTCGGGCACAACCTCCATATTTGTGATCATCTGCTCCCCAAGTCCATCTAAATGTCAGGCTGGCAGATATTACATTTGTTTTATCAAAATTAAACTTGTCTTCTTCTCACAAATTGTTCCTTCTAATGACTTTCAAATGACCATTAATGGAACTTCTATCCTTCCCTTCTGCCATCTGGAATCATCCTTTACACATTCTTCTAAGTCATGCCTCCATACGACTGGCTCTCAAGTCCCACGGAGTCATCACTCATTCAATACTCTGCTCAATCAGCTCCTCCTCTTCATTATCCTTGTAATTGCCCTAGCTCAGGCTCTAACAGTTCTACAAAAGGGTCTCCCTTTTAACCTTTTAATCCTTATTATCAAATTAAGTTTTCTAAAGTTCAACCTATGTTTTCAAATGCTTATCTAATGTTGATAGTTTTACACACAGTAAGATACAATGAAAAACTCACCATGGATTTTAAAAAGTCTACCAAATTTCTTACTTCAACATTTGAATTCAAACTCATCCCTCACTTCCTTATTGTTTACTATTCTTTCTATGGTTTTTAGTCATGTATTTCATTTTCTAAGAAAATTTAATAACAGTTCTTCAAATAAGCCATGCCATTTTTTCCCAATGTTCCCTTGTTTGCCCTATTTTTTTCTACCTGGATGCACCTTTCGTTGCTGAAATACTGGCCATCTTTCCAGGTTCCTTTAATGTGTCTTCTGTGAAATCTTTTCTGATTGCCCAAAAATAGGTAATTATTCTGTCTTTAAAACTCCATAGCATTTTAATTGTTTTCAAATGGCCCCTAGTGTTCTATTTAAACATGTGTTATATTTATTCGTGTACATGTTTTATTTCTATACCAAACTGTATGAAATTCTATGGTATAGACATCATTTCCTACACATCTTTATCTTTGAACCAGTCAGAGTCCTGGCTTGATGGGACAGCCAGCACTCTCAAAATGAGAGTGCTTGGAAAGGTGTTGGCAGGGTACAGAAAAGCCACAGGGAAGATGGCATTACCCTGGCTAATCACAGCAAAGCTGTTAGCACCTCCAGGTTTTAGGAATCAAAAGAAAGGAGTGGTCCCTGGACTTGGCATTGAGAGGTCCTGTGACCTTTAGCACAGAGCCCACCCAGCCTGAGGCAGTCCTGCAGGGCAGCTCCAGCTGAAGTCAAGGCTGCACCTTCACCTCCTCCCCTCTAATCTCCTGCTGGGGCTCTCATCGGCCAAAGGCAACCTGAAACCAAAGGTCAAAGGAGCCTATTGACTCCATGCCCTTCTCCTGGGAGGATAAATTGTGTTAAGAAAGATATAAAGGGAATCTGGAGGGTCAACTGAAGAGATGTAAAACAATCATGAAGATCAAACATTTACTGAATATTTGTCCAGTGCTCCTTCGAGTTGTAAATGGAACATTTGCAACTCATTTGCCATTAGTGACATTTTGAGGTTGAAATATTTTTAAAGTTGTATGGTTCAGTTAACCTCCTTTAACAAGCATAATTTTTGTCTTCTGCTCGATGCAATGATAAAGAAATAGACTTATTCTTTCTCTTTCCAATATGTGTACTCTCATGATGTTTCTTAAGAATAAAATGACTTTTCAATATTGAGCTGATGCTGACATAGAGACTACTTTTTCCCCAGGTTTATTGAGGTGCAGTTGACAGTTAAAAATTGTATCTATTGGTATAGCCATTATGAACAACAGTATGGAGGCCCCTTGAAAAAATTAAAAATAGAATTCCCTTATGATTCAGCAATCCTACTTTGGATACATATTGAAAGGAGATAAAATTAGTATCTTAAAGAGATATCTAAACTCCCATATTTATTTTGGCATTATTTAAAATAGCTGGAATTGTTTTCAAATGTACGTTTTAAGAATGACAATTTTCTGAAAGAAAAGGCCCACTGAAAAATGAGCTACCTGGTTACTAAGTTTCACAAATCTCTTGCCAAAGGTTATAAGAAATCAAGATTTATTTTCCTTTTTAACTTACTAGTTACTTTGAACTTTCACTATGGCTGCCTATTTTTGTAGACCCCAAAATGTGTAAGTCAAAGAAAGAGCAATGGGACATCTGAGGTGCGAGAATTCAGTTTGTTATTCAGTGAAGATTTATTCCTGAGCTTCTAATGCTATGACTCATGCATGCATCTTTGTTGAGAAGCTATGCCTTTAAATAAAGAAAAGCCCCACATACATACACAAAAGCGAATACCACAAACATAATGATATTTATATATACTATATATTATTTTCTATGTATGATATATAAATAAACATGTACTTAAATAATATATAAACATATTTATATAAGCTAAATGTATAAATAAATATAAACTAATATATATTTATATAAACAGTCACAAAGTAATTCAAAGGAACATCCCCATATGAAGAGTATATGATGTGATTAAACTGTCAAAGAAAACATACTTAATGTTTTATATAATTACAACTATGATGAGGACCGATTAATTTCCTAGCCTCCAATCCAAGTTTGATTTAGCTGCTCTTCAAAGACATTATTTTTCCTGTTATTATTATTTTGAATGGCATTTATGTCGTCTGCTCTTTATCACTGCCACTAGCTACTAATATGATCTTATAAATAAGAAAGTAATAAATGCCATGTGTTCTATATATATACATATAAATGATGCTAGTTGTGTGGTATAGGTTATGACAGGATTCATGGTTCATTTTTAGATTTCTAGGCTGATACATTCTGTAAAACAAAAATAAAACAAAACATTTCTAACTTTGCTACTCTGAGAGTTCTAATTTATCAAGGATTAAGTTGTGTTAGAACATTTTCATATCTCTTCTCTTTTCTTTCCTTTATATAGAAGAACTGCAAACTCTTTCAATACCATCTAGGCAAAGAAAATCAGATAGTGATTTGATTGTCTTTGTCCTTGAAATGCTCATTCCTTGTAGCAGATAGCTGGTTGACCACCAAACTAGCAGGATTTTCTTCCATAGTATAGAATTATGTTGGAAGAGTCTGACTAGACTGAGCATGGACTGCATTCCCCAGGATTTCTTGGATCTAAGAGGTGCCTTGTGACCAGTTCTTGCCAATAAAACATGAATAGAAGTGAAACATGTAACTTCCAGGCCACAGCAGGCAAGAAGAAGATCTGGTTTCTTCAAAACCCTAAAGGAAGGCAGAGTCACAAGAGAGAAGGAACCTGGATCCCTGAATGACCAAGGGAAACCATCCATTGAGCAGGAACTTCCGTAATGCACTGTGACATGAGAGACTAACATTTTTCTTTTGTATTATGCCTATGAGATCATAATAAAAGTATTATGATATTGAAATATATATACCATTTGTATACGTTATACATATATATATACAAAAAAGATCATTTTTGCTTTTACTTCTGCCTAATACGTTGACATGAAACTGAAGGCAGTAGAGACTACAGAAAATTGTCTTAGCACCCATTACCTTAAAGAGCTCTCTCCTGATTCTTAATTACAGCTAGAATGTGAATAGCTTGCAAGTGAGAGAGCAAGAAAGCCTATCAATTTAGTATTTAAGCATCAGTATTAATTATCGTTTGAAGAAATGTGTGATTGTACAAATTGCTCAATGATGATTACAAAAGAGTTTGCATTTGCAAACAAATGCCTGTGAAATTTTCCTGGTAAGCACCACTTACAGAATTAGAAAATTGTAGCCCTTGAAATCAGACAAGCAATTCATACAGTAATTTCTGTCTTTGCTTTAAAAGTGTTCTGTGTTGTGACTACGTCCACTTCTAACAGCTGCATTACTTAGTCTCCAAAATTTATTCATGTGAGCATCACCTCCATGTCTATCTTACCTGTTTGACTTGTTCTGTTACTTACTTGATATTGTCCCTAGAAAAAACTCTCTTACAAATTTATATAATATATCTCTTTTGACCCTACTGCTGCCATCAATGATTGCCCCCACATATTTGCCCCCTTGTACTCTAAACTCCTTAAGAGATTTGTTTTTACTCCCTGTCTCCAATTCATCTCTGGCCATTCTTTTTTAAACCTACTTCCATATGACTTTTGTCTTTATCATTTCACAAACCATTACATCTCTTCATGGTCATCAACAACTTTATATTAATAAATCCAAGGGTCAGTTTTTAGTCTTCATCTTACATGACCTACCAGCTGTATTTGACACAGTGGATGAGTATTTCCTCCTGGAAACACTTTATTCACTTGGCTTCTGAATCCCCACACTCTATAATCTGCTCTGACCCTCTGGTCACTCAGTCTGATTCTTCCTTCCCAGTTCCTCCTCTTCACCTTAACCTCTTCATGTCCAAGTGCCTCAGATCTGAGTCTCTAGTCCTTTTCTGTATCTATACTCTTTCCCTTCATAATCTCACCCAGTTTCACAGCTTTAAATTCTATTTATTTCCAGCAACTCCCAAATTTATTACCACCTGCAAACTCTGGACTCCAACTGCTTGCTTGACATCTTGAGACACTTAGATATCTAAATAGATAAGTGAGACTTAACACATCCCAAACAAAACTCATGATCTACCTACACCTCTGCATAATCTGTTCTACCCACAGCTTGTCGCATCCTAGATGATCACACTGTTCCAGTTGCTCAGGCCTAGAACCTTGAAAGTTTCCTTGATTTATCTTTTTCTCTCACAATCTCACACCTTCAACCCCATCTGTCAAAAAATTCCTGTTGATTCTACCTTATAAATATACCCAGCATCTGACCCAGCATCTCACCATCTCCACCACTACCACTCTTTGGAGCTGTCAGCATTTTTTATCTGGTTTACTGTAATAGCTTTATAATCCTTTAAAATATATGTAAAGGCAAGTCAGTCCTCTGTTCAAACTCGAAATGGCCCCTATCAGACTCAGAGAGAAAAACTGAGTCCTTCAATAGCCAATTTGGACTCTAAATGTGCTTATCCTCATCTGCTCTCTTTTCTCTTGTTCTGTCTTTTAGTCACTCTGATCTCTCTGCTGCTTCTCAAATATACTAGATATTTATGAATGCAGGGCTTTTGCACTGGCTGTTAGCTCTACTTGGAATATTTCTCCTCAACATATCCACATGACTAACTTAACCTCTTTTATGTCTTGACTAAAAGAACATTTTAAAAAAGTCTTGAAGCTCAACCTGACCATTTAAAATTTGCCCTCTTTACTTTCCCTGCTATATTTTTATTTTTTCATAGCACTTTTCAATCTGAAATATACTATACAGTTTACTTATGTGTCATGTTCATTCTGCATTGACTATAGCCCTTGTTAGAAAACAAACTCCACATGGGCAGGAATCCTTGCAATTCCTATTAACTTGTGCAGGCTCAGCAGCTGAAATCATATCTAGGACAAGGCAGGTGCTCAACAGATATTTTTTGCATGAATTAAATACAGGAATGAAGCAAGTCTATATGTTATGTAATCTACTCATTCTTCCAAGACATTGAACATAACTGAGCATTCAGTTGGCATGCTTTTTGAAAGAGTAGGAGTGGGTTATCTAAATATTTTGGTAATTTCTCAGAAGATTATGTGAGTGGTTCGTGGTGTATATAGTTATTTAATAATAGTAACATAGTCTGAGAGTTATCAAATATTGACAAATTCAAAATGCAGATAGGTTCATAATTTGCCTAAAGTAAGGAATCTTTTAAAACAAGCTGACTAAAACTGCCTCTGCAATCCCAATGCACTGCTTTTCAAACTGTGATGGAAGATCAGTTTTGTTAAAATCTGAATTCATCACAGAACAATACTTTTGTGAAGTATAACAAAAATGAATTTCTAGAAAAATAAAAATTTAAAAAGGCACAAACAACGCAACCTCCATTTACTTAGTATTACATTCCACAGAATTGTCAAATCGCTATGAACATTTCTAAATGCTTACTTTCTATTTCTGTGTTTTTCTTATCATGAACAGTAATGAAGAGTCAACGTGCTAGCATGGGTCCCAGAACCACACTTGGGGTACACCATCCTGAACGATAATGCTTCCCCATCCTATCCCATTCTGTCTTCTCTCTATAAGGCTTCAAACTTTATACATGTGAATATTCTGTCACTACTATCTTGACCTATTTCTATCCACATTAAATCAACTGTCTTGGGCCGGGAGCAGTGACTCATGCCTGTAATCTCAGCACTTTGGGAGGCTGAAGTAGGAGGATTGCTTGAGCTCAAGAGTTCCAGCCTGAGCAACAAAGTGAGACCCTGTCTCTAAAAATAAATAAATAAATAAACTATATACTACTTAATCTATACATATAATGTGGCTGCTGGAAACATAAAGATCTAACAAAAATTTTTTCAAATGTGTTCCCAAGGGCCAAGATGACTTCTTCTTATGTTGACCTTGACCATTCTGAAAAACCTCCAGCAGTTAGACGGCCATGTGCCAGCAACCCTGCCGACTGAAGGGGCACTAGACGGACAGAGCTTTTTCCATCTTCTCGGTCACTCCTCTTTTCAAGATGCTTAACAAATTGGCAGCAGAAGCAGCAGTGGTTTTCCTGTCAGACTTGTATCCAGGAGAGAGAGCACATTTCAGCATAAATGAGTGTGTCCAACGGTCGTCCAGGAAACAGTTTTGCAATCTGTGTTTAATCAAATTCATTGAGTTTTCACAGTGTTACAAGCAGTTCATTACTGTCATTTTCCCCACAGATGACTCTATTCCTCAGCACCACTTACCCACTTAACACCTCCTGGCAATGGTCAGTGCCAGCCATCTGCCTCTGTGGTGCCAAAAGTAATAACTTCTGGAGCAGAACATGAACATTATGTTATTATATTTAATCTTTCCTCTGTGTGTTATCATTCAGCATAACCACCCTTCTGGATTACAGAGAATTACATAGAAAATAATATTGCTTCCATATTGTTTTCTGCTCCTGGGTTCTGTGGTTTGCTGCCAACAACCAGACACTCTCTGGACCCAAGGCAAACCATTAGCGGGTGTTTCGATGCCTGTGCATTGCTCAAGGCCTCGCTGAACTGGATTATGTGGAATGTAGAAGTGGTGCTGTCTGCTGCTGAACCTCGCTGCAATGGTTTGTGAGGTTTTTAGCAAGAAACATCATTTAGAGCATGGCTTATCCAAGGTATTATTTTGATTCTCTCCGTAACATGGGGTATTTACGTTCCATCCCTAAATTCCCATGTGTAAGGAAGTGTGGGGTGGATTGCACATGCTGAACATAAATCCTGATGATTCCACTGTGAAATCTTGCGCAGACAAGCTGTAGCTGATGACATCAAAAAACCACTCAAGTCAGTAGAGAAAAACAAAAAACCCCACAAAAATGCTTATGTAGCATTTTGTAAGAAAAAGGTAGTTGCTTGACCTAGGATTTTTACTTTTCGACTTGTACTGCAGGTGTTGTATGGAATTCAGTTCCCCAAAATTTGGTGCAGAGGCATCCCTGAGTCTGAAAAGTGACTCTTCATTCATCCACCAAATATTTATTAAGTGTCCATTATGTCTTTGTTGTCAGTATTTCAAAATGCCTGCTGTGGATTCAACGGGACATTAGGTTCATAGGTGTTATGAAAAGAAATTATATGGTCAATCAAATTTGTAAAAAAAAAAACACAAAAACCCAAACCAAACAAAAAATGAATTAAAGATAATCGTGCTTTTTATAGCTGGATTTCTCAAAACTGACAGTGGGCATTGACAATCTCCAAGTAAGGAATTTAAAGCATCATATTATTACCAGAATGTTGTTTAATAGGATGTTCCTGTTCTTTTCCATTTTCCTACAGAATACCTCACATCCCTCCTATTTCTCAGAATACATTTTGATAACTATCTTTATGCTGTACTGCTCACTGAATACCTATGCGACCCTCCTCTAAAACTTTTTCTTTAGCCTTGTGGTTTGGCAGGATGTTGTGATTAGCTTTTGCCAATGATTTTAAGCAAACTGAAGCATAACAGAATGGGTGTGACTTCTACAGGCTGTGTATTCCCTTGTAGCGGTGACCATGGAAGGCACATGACAAGATGCTGGAGTCCAAAGAAAGGAAGGGTCTGGATTTCTGAGTCAGCACTTGAAGAGAGAGGTCTTGAAAAAAGAACAGCGATAGAGTCGAATCTGCATGAGTAAGAAATAAACTCTTGCAGTTAAGCCACTGAGATGTTAGCATACTGCAGCACAGCATAGGATACATTTACTACCATATCCATAAGAAAGCTACTGTGGCTAATGTTTTTCTTACCTGTGGTATGGGTTATACCCACAAAAAGTAGTGACCACAATTATCTTTGTGATCATTACATGCCCTTAATTTGTGTTAAGATTTTACCAACTCATCAGTACTTAATACATATGTAGAAGAAGTTTAAGAAGGTGGGAAGAAAATCAATACAAAAAGTAGTGCTTTATGCTAAAAGATTTCCAGCAGGTGACACATATGAAAGAAAATGTGCCAGAGCCCATGAGTGCTCCTGTGTATGAAACAAAAATATTTCATTGACTTAGATAGAATTTTTTTCACTTAATTTATAGTCTGAATAAAAACATATATTCCCTTCACCTTCAAGGGAAGCCTTTGGTCCTAAAGGGATCTTCTGAAGAAAAAAGTCATTTTATCAGAAACTTAAGTGTCTTCATTACAACATCAACATTTATTATGTCCATTGGTTGCTAGGACACTCTCTTGAGCTCCATGAGAATTTACATAATTTGTCCTCTGGAATTTTATGGTCAAAAGAAGCAGCACTTAACATACTCCCTCTCCTCCCCACCTCCACACATATGATAAATGATATTCACATGAGTAATGAATTTGCATGTTCAAATTCAGGGTTATGCACCATTTCCAGCAGCAGAAAGTTGATCATTTTTCTCTTTCTCTCCCACTCAGGAGAGCTTATTAGAATGCAAACAAGTAAGAGGAATATTCAAAGCATAGCCTTGACATATCCTATATGTTTAAAGAAATACTTTGTAAACTTTGAGATTTTAATTTTATATGTAAAAAGTTACTTGGGCCTTGCACAACTGGTGACCATTACGTAATGATTGCTGATAACGGTGATGATGGCGATGATGATGATAGTTAACATTCATGGAGTGTTTACTATATACAAAGGACGATTTCAAATATAGATATATAACCACATATATATTACATATATATAAGAAACATATATATGTAGTATTTGTATCAATTTGCTTAATCCTTAGTCCTCACCATAACCATCTAAAATAACATTGTTATTTTCCCCTATTTTGCTTCCCTGAGGTACAGAAAAGCAAGTAATTTGCACAAAAGTAGGCAGCTGATAATGAGCAAAACTGAGATTAAGCCATCTACCAGGATAACTTCAAAGCTCACATCCTTTTTATTGACACTATAAAATATTATCACATAATATCATACATGAGTACTAAGTGATTTGATCACCACTAAGCATCCATAGAGTGCTCTTAGTTTACTACTTGATACTGGGAACTAAACTTTTCCAGTTTTTGGAGGGATTTGGAAGATTTACTATAAAGTCCTTTGTGACCTTAAACAGTTATTTTAAGAAACAAGGACTTACTATTTCAATCCCATTGAGGGAATGACAGAGAAGAAAATAGCACACAGGTTATTCTTTCATTTTGTATATGAGAATAGCTTTGGAAATCAGTTTCAGGATACAAAAACATGTCTCTACATCTTATTCTGCCACAGCTGTATTTTCATTTAATCCTTCATTCACAATTATTAATTAAGTACTCAGGCTGGGCTTGATACCATTCTAAGCCCTATGCAGACAGCAGGAGACAAGACAGACCATGTCCTTTCCCTTCTGATACTTATATTCCAGTGAGATGAGATGGGTAACACACAAGGGCACAAGTTCATTAGAGCATTAATTTCATAGAACAGAAAATTACCTAAAGAAAACAATATAGGATAGTGTAAGTAACACTAACTGTGGGTAAAGTAAAAGAAAACCACAAGTTACTAAAGAAAAATGGAAGAAAGTTTTGGGGATAATGTTAATGGGAAGTATAGAAAACAATGCTCTATCTATATTGTTATTTTATGATATGAAATTGAAGATGCACATAAATAATTGAAAATATTGGTGTTTTCAGAACGACATTTGTGGCTAATTTTCTTCATATATTGATACTATTTCAAACTAGTTTTTATAATAGAACAATAAATTTAAGGTGTTTTTATTCCAAAATAAAGTAAAAAGCTTTAATACTATTTTAATAAAGAAAAATTAGGAAAAGTATAAAAATGAACAATAATATGCAATGTTGATATGGACTACTGAGTTGTCATAAAATATGAGAACCATAATGATGATCAAGTAACTAGGAATGTCTGTAATATATAGTCAGAGAACACAGACTACAAAATTATTTATGGTAGTGATTATCATAACCATACAATATTTTACATGCATAAAACAAGGAGACTAACATTGCAGACCGTGGAGGTGGCTGAATAGTTAGGGAAATTGGATCTTAGGCTATATTTTCTCACTTTTGAGACTTACAAACTAACTTTAAATTGTTCAAATGATGTTTAAACAAAGCAAGAACTTGAATGATTTTGAAATATCCTTACCTACTTCATTGAGTGGAAGCAAACGTTCTCCTAATTGAAATTTCATATGAAGCGTTATTCTACAAAAGTTTTAATATATGTTGCTCTTGCTAGGCATCCTCAATTTCACATAAATTCATTTTCAATTCAGTAGTTAATCATTGCTAGAGACACATATACTG
The DNA here is from genome assembly GCA_963573385.1 of Cacajao melanocephalus. Lineage (NCBI taxonomy): Eukaryota > Metazoa > Chordata > Mammalia > Primates > Pitheciidae > Cacajao > Cacajao melanocephalus. The sequence goes on from CAUYLG010067051.1 coordinate 42,486, forward strand.
TAGGTAGGCTATTTAATTCATCAGAGTTGATCTCTTCAAGGTTAGTTGCAAGTGGTACTTCACTTTATTTTTTCTGTTTATATTTTGTCCGTGTTGAAGTTACTCCCCTATAAATCTAATTTATAAGTTTTCTCCTCACAGCAGTGTCTGGAAAGGTGGCTACTTGTCTCTCCTAACCTTGTGATGGCTACACTTTTAGAATGTCTTCTAATTTTACCATCCCTTTCCTTTTTCATTTCCTCATGTACCTAATATCTTTTGTACTAAGTTTTTATACTAAGTCACTTGTGTTTTACCATCACCACTAACCAGTAGGTTTTCTGTGTTACAGTGGGTTTTATCTACAGAATAGGAAACTTTCTATTCTCAGAAGCAGTTATTCATCAGCATGTGATCCGAGAGGCATTTTTTTTTTTTTTTTTTTTTTTTTTAGACAGGGTCTCGCTTACTATCCAGGCTGGAGTGCAGTGATGTCATCATGTGTCACTGCAACCTCTCCATCTCCCAGGCTCCAGCAACCCTCCCACCTCAGACTCCTGAGTAGCTAAGACCACAGGCATGCGCCACCATCCCTGGATTTTTTTTTTGTTTTTTAGAGACAGGGTCTTTCTATATTGCCCAGGCTGGTCTCAAACTCCTGGGCTTAAGCCGTCTGCCCGTCTCAGCTTCCTAAAGTGCTATGCTTACAGGTGTGAGCCACCACACACAGCCCAATATGATAAGTTTTAACCAGGTAGGCATGGGTCAGATCAGTGGTAGGTATGGATCAGATAAGGGGTCAGCAAGCTATGGCACCCAGGCAAAATCCCACCTGCCCGCTATTTTTGTTGAACTAAGAAGGGATCACCCACATGAACACATGCAATTGATATGATAGGGAACACTAACTTTGAACCTAATTAAGCAAAATGTTGCCCCCTCAAAAATTATATTTCTGTAATTATTAGTTGTATATTATAAAAATTTAGCTTTAATACCTTAATAAGTTTAATGACAAAATTCATATTTTCATATTTTATATTTTATCTTTTTTTTGGCCAAAATCTGTTATGTCTGCTTTGATAAAAGTACCTAATAATAGCTTTGATTTTGTCTCTTGGTTCATAAAGCTTGAAATATTTACTTACTGTCCCTACAGAAAAAAAAATATGTTTACCTTTGGGTTCTATCATGCCAACCGCTGTGGGAAAACATTTCTTTAATTTAACTCTGTAACTCTTTTTTAAAAATTTTAATCATCCTAAGATGTTTTGTTCTTAATATCAGGTCCCATTTTTTCTTATGATAAATAGATAATTTTCTGAATTTTGCTGTTTTCACCTGACAGTATATTCTGGAAATTACTCCAAGCCAGTTTGTAGAACTCTGCCTCATTCTTCTCACAGCTGCACAATACTCCACTCTGCGGATGTGCCATTGTTTATTCAAATGCTCTCCTATGTATGGGCATTTAGGTTGTTTCCAAATTTTTGCAATTATGAACAAGATTGCCATGAATAACACAGTATGTATGTGTTTTCATATTGCTGGGAATGCACCTTCAGGGTAGATTCTCAGAAGGGGAACTGTAATGCAAAAGTTGCAGGCACATGTAGTTTTGTTAGATTTTGCCAAATTCCTCTCTTGAGGGGTTGCACTGGTAGGCGTTCCCATCAGCAAAGTGTGACAATTCCTGTCTCCCCATAGCCTCGACAACAGAGTGTATTGACAAACAATTTAATTTTTGCCAGTCTGATAGGTGATAAATTGTATGTCAGGATTTTTATTTTCATTTCTCAAACTATGAGTGGTCCTTCATATGTCTCAGGAACATTTTTGCATCTTTGTGTGTTTGTATAATTGTTCCTGTCATCCCTCATTTTAAAAAAATCGGCTTTTGTTTCTCTTTGCACCTCAAATTTTAAGAATTCTTCATATATATATATATATATATATATATATAAAGAATATATATATAGTCTATATTAGTGCTTTGTCTATATTAGTGCTTTGATTGTACCATATGTTGTACATATTTTCTCCCAGTTTTCAGTTGTCTTTTGATTTCATTTTTGTTTTGTTTGCTTTTTCATGTAGTTACTTTTTTTCTTTAGTAAAATATATCCATTTTTCCTGTATTGCCTTTGGATGTGCAGTCATAATTACAAAGCCTTTCTCTGCACCATGGTTAAAGTAGAGTTTGCTTTTGTTTTCTTCTAGTACTTGTATAGTCTCACTTTAAAATAACTGGATTCTATTTGGAGTTTATTCTTGTATATAGTGTAAAATATGAACCTAATTTTACTTTTTCTCAAGTGGCTACCCAGTTGCCCCAACACCTTTATTAAAAATTTCTTCTTTACCTCAATGCTTTGAGATGTTACCATTGTTATATAATAAATTTGCATGAGTACTTGGGACTATTCGTGGGCCTTCTTTTATATTCCATTGGTCTTTTAGTCTATTAATGTACCTGAACCATGCTGATTTAAATATAGTGGCTTTATAGTGTGTTTCAGTGTCTTCTAAGGCTACTCCACCTAGAGCCCTACTCTAGGGCTACTCTCTTTCAGGAAAGAAAGAACATCTTTCTTTTCTGTTATTTTTTTTCCAGTTATTCCTATTATTTATTTTCCCTTATGAACTTTAGTGTCAATTTGTTTAACTCTGTAAAATAACTCACAAATGAGTAACTTAGGAAAAAGTTTAGAAGGAAATAAAGAAGTGCAGAAAAAGATGAAGACTAAAGACAGGGAAGCCTTCCTCCTCAAGATTCTTATAACCCAGCTAGGAGCATATCTCGTCTGCTAGTACAGACTCAAGATTGGACTCCTACTCCATGCCTCCCTACGCTACAGCAGGCACCGAAAATAGAGCAGTAAAATGAACACAGAGGGCGTTTCTCACCCTGAAGAGGTGGGCACAAGTCTTGGCTTTATTAAGCACAATTTGATAAGTGGTCTACAGGCTTTTTCCTTTTTGTTACATATTCCCAGGAGAGAAAATAGAGAATTTTGAAATATGTCATAAAGTTCACAATGGATCTCCATGTCTGTAGCTTGTCAAGTCATGCATCTCTAAGTCAGTCTTGACATCTTCCTCTTTCACTGTCAACACCTGATCAATCACTCTCGTCTGTATATTTCATTTTCATTATATCTCTCTAGTCCACCCACCTCTTTCCAGCTTACTGTCACTCTTCTGGACCAGGTCTTCAGGCCAACATAATATTTTATCTGAATTACTGTACTTATGTCCTAAGTTATCGCTCTCCCTTCCTCTTCCTGTCTCCCCTTAGTCAGAATAATCTTTACAATCCTGAGTCAGATTCTGTCTCTCACTAGCCTCACACCCTTTAATGGCTTCTGACTGTTGTTGGGCGAATGTTCAAACTCTTTATCATGCTTTACAAGGCTCTGCATGATCTGCCTCTGCCCGCCTCGTGGTGCCACTCCCCTTGTCACTGTGCTATCGCCACTCTGGCTTCCCTCCGATTTGTAGGAAGTACCTTGTCTTTCTATGGGTTATTCCAATGCCTGTAACCTCCTCTGAGTTCTACCCTCCTGCCTGGTAAACTCCTACTGATCTCTTCATCCAGATTTAAACATTCCCTCTTGGAGGAAGGCTTTTCTGTGCTCCCAACCTTCATTCAGGTTTCTTACTCCTCACATTCATTGAACTGTGTACTTCTTGAGATCACACAGAAACAACTCTAACATTCATTGATTGAAGGAAGGAGAAAAGGAACAAAGAAAGAAACAATTGAACTCAAAACTGAAACTTTCCAACATTTGAGCAGTACAATGTCATCAATATTTTGGGTGATAGTGTTGATGGGGTATTTGCTGTGGAAAATTGAATAAAGTTCACTTACTTGCAGATAGACTCATTTAGATTTATGAATTTAAAATGTACACCTTTTTATACCATCTTCTATAATTACTGTGGTTTGGATTACAGCTTGCCATTTGAGATTTCTATTTCAAGCACTCAAATAACAAAAGGCGACCATTTCTTACATCATCTCCAACACTGCCAGGTGTTCTTCCATCATCAAATTGTTAAAGAAAACACACAAAACATATGGTTTCCATTGCTCCCTGCATAATCTGGAGCTATAGAAATGTAGGATGCTCACACTCTCAGCAGAAAGGAGTGAGCATGAAATATTCATAAGCTTAGTGTTTGTGATTATTAAGTAAAGGCCAATTCTGGTGAGTTTGTCATTTTTTCAAAAATATGTAGTTATTTATTAAGCAGCTGAAAATTTGCTATATGATAGTTCTCATTATGATACTAGCTGAGACAGATTCCCCAAGAGGTAGATGGACGACTCTTGAAAATAAAGGACAGAAAAGCCTTAGGAAACACAGATGCATTCAGCAAACCAATTCCCAGCATCTTTAAGGTTTCCAAAAGGTACCCGTCATGATATTTATTTTAACTTCCAGTAGAAAAGTAGAGCATAAGGCTTTGGGATTTGGAGACACTCAGATGTGGAGCTAAGTCTTCCTCTTCACTTACTAGCTGTTGTGATATTGGTCAAGTTACTAAATTTTGCTTAGCGGCAATTTTCTTTTTCTAATCTGCGAAGTGGCAGCAGCAATTGTATGAGGCTCCTAGGATGGCTGCTAACAGTGTTGAGGTAATGCAATGCCAAGTATTTATCTCAGTGTCCTCCACATAACACATCTTTGATATTTTGTTTTTATTGATTGTGGTATGTAATATTTCTCTTGAAAATTGGTATTAATTTTATACAAATGGAAACCAAGTTGGTCAAGTCCTGGGTGAACAACCTGCTAAGGTCAGAATTAGTGAAAACAGTGTGCAGATTTAGATTCCAAAGAGCAGAAGTTCAGAGATGGCTCTGTTACATCTTTCATTTGAAACTTTGGGTAAGTCACTGGATCTTATATCCCTGATCTATAAAATGAGGATGATGCTCGCTTTAATTGCATAAAGTTAATGAGATCTTATAAATCAACATATTTTATGCATTTTGATAATATTTTTAAATGGCAGCTTTTTCTATTTAATTATTTCATTTAACAAATATTTAGTGAGCACTGGCACTTTGATGGAGTCACTTTGATTTGGCTGCAAGAAAAGAGATGCATTAAATATCTTGTTTCAGTAAGTCCTATTCGTATCTCCCTACTAGTCAGAAGAAAAGAAGCATTTGGTGCTTTAAAAGCCTATAAATATACTACTATAAATTGATTAATTTATTTTACAAATATATGCAGTAACTATGAGTTCAAAAACATGGTGAAATATTCAAAAATTGAAACACTGCTCACAATGGCAAACTGTAGGATGAATTCAAGATATCATTAACAGTGAATAAAATAAATCAATATGATATATCCATGCAAAGGAATGTTATGCAGCTCTTAAAAAGAATAAGACATACCTGCATGAGAGGCATCATTTTCATACTGCAAAGTAATGCTGCAGAGTTGTGTAGGGCACAGAGTCTAGACTGCTTGGATTCGAATCACACTCCATTGCCTTCAGCATAATTTTGTTCAAGTCACTTTCCACATTATACCACTCTTTCCCTGTGTCTCCAACTGGCTGACACTTGCATCTCTCCCAGAAGATGTAGGGATCATCTGAAAAGAATTTAGAAAAGGGCCGGGTTTAGACACATACTCGATATGGGTGTGTTTGCTGCTGTTGTTATTATTATTATTGAAGTGGATATCTCAAAGATTTATTAAGTAAAAATCAAGATGCACAAATACTGTCTACATGCTACTATTCATTTATAAAAGTATATGTTAGAGGATGGAAAATATATGTTTAAAGGAACAACACACATTTCTGGAAGGATCTAGAAGTTCACTACATTGCTATCTTTTTGGAGGGTAAATGGAAAACTGGGTGACATGAGAGGGGAAGAGAGAGAAGTATCTCGAATTTGAAAAGAATTTTAACCTGTTTAAAATATTCACCATATTCACATATCACCTCTTTAAAACAACCAAGGAAAATAAAATAAGTAAATAATCAGTGATTTTATATTTTCAACCTTTTTTCTAACTAGGCCACACTGATGAGCCTAGTATTTGTAGTGTGTGTGTGTGTGTGTGTGTGTATATGTGTGTGTGTGTGTGTGCATATGTGTGTGTGTGTGCATATGTGTGTGTATGTGACTGTTGTATGCTAGAACCTCAGTCCCCCAGGGTTCATTTTCATCAAGGTAAATCAGGGTAAAAACTTCTAAGCACTGTTTAGATCCTCAGCAAAATCTTCACTACTTATAGAAATTAAATACCCTGAAATGAATTGGAGCATCTCAGAGCCCAGAAAGCATGAGTCATGGAGAATGGACTCCTCCAGCAAGTCACAATTCGAGGCTCCTCAGCACTCAGGATGGCTATATGTGGGAGGCCCCAGAGATTTGCCTGAAATAGGGTCAACTGGAGTCTGTCTCAATAAATTTACAAGCATGTTTTATTAAAAGGAGTTGCTTCTTTGAGACTGAAGCCACTATTAAAACTAAGAAGAAAGTTTTGAAAAAAAATTGAAACTACCCTTTTCACCCTCCTCGAATAGAACATCAATTTATGTAAATTGTTTTTTATAAGTAGCCTCAGAGTCATTTAAAGCATTTTACTTAATCCATGTGGGCGAAGACTCAAGGTTTCCAGCTTTTGTGCTTCTGCTGGAAGGGAGCTTCTCAGAGTTGTGTGGTTTTCAAAAGGTGCTTACAAGGTTTTCCAAGAAGAATTGTCCACAGCAAGCAATCCAGAGCTGGAGACCTCAGTCATTGCAGCAGGAGGCTTATCTGTAGGTTTCTCTGGCAGGCTTAGCTGTACTTTTATCAGCAAGACAGGTGATCTTGGGAGTCCATGTCTCAAAGCAACACGGCCCTCTCTCTACCATTTGCTGATAACATGTGCCTCTTGACCATGAAGGAGAAAGACATTGCCTAGGTTCTGCTTTCAGGGGAAATACATGTGACTGGAAGAAGGAATTGAAGGTATTTCTCCTTTTTTAAAAAACATTGTACTTTGGGCTCTGGGGTACATGTGCACATCCTTCATCCTGCAGGATTGTTGCATAGGTACATACATGCCATGATGGTTTGCTGTCTCCATCCCCCACCCCGCCCCTGTCGCCTACATCAGGCATTTTTCCTGGTGTTATCCCTCCCCATCCTCCCCATCTCCCCTGCTGTCCCTCCCCTTCCCTCTACCCCCACACCTAGCCCAGTGAGTGTTGTTCCCTCCCTGTGCCCAAGTGTTCTCACTGTTCATCACCCACCTATGAGTGAGAACATGCAGTGTTTGGTTTTCTGTTCTTGTGCAGTTTGCTGAGAATGATGGTTTCTAGATTCATCCATGTCTCTACAAAGGACACAAACTC
>CAUYLG010067061.1:0-85623 GCA_963573385.1 Cacajao melanocephalus
ATTGGAGCAATGGCTTTCACGTCCTTAGCATCACTGGGGCTGTTGGCAGATGTGAGCAAAAGGTTTCTAACATGGGTAGCACTTTTTAAAGTCACAGAATCTCTTTGAGAGGCCGAGGCAGGCGGATCACAAGGTCAAGAGGTCAAGACCATCCTGGCCAACATGGTGAAACCCCGTCTCTACTAAAAATACAAAAAAATTAGCTGGGCGTGGTGGTGCGCACCTGCAGTCCCAGCTACTCGGGAGGCTGAGGCAGGAGAATTGCTTGAACCCGGGAGGCAGAGGTTGCAGTGAGCCGAGGTCGCGCCACTGCACTCCAGCCTGGCGCCTGGTGACGGAGTGAGACTCTGTCTCAAAAAAAAAAAAAAAAAAAAAAGTCACAATCTGACACCTGCCTTTCTCCTGTGATATTTCCTATTAGGACTGAACTTCGATGAAGTAGCTCAGATCTTTAGCTGAGGTGAGAGGAGTTATGGAAGAGGGACCTGTCCCAAAGTGTAGACCACAGACAGCCTGCTCCCTGGCACCCTAAAGATAGCTTCCTGCTTCTCGTCCTCTCTGCCTCCAGGTCAGAGGTGCAGCTCTGCTAAGGCAGTGATTGCCAATTTTGGAATTTTGAGATACTGTTGATGTGCTGATTTTTTTTTTTTTTAACAAATCCTGTTTAATGTCTTGACCTTGTATACAGTAAACTTATGCTAGCTATTAGAGGACTTCTTAAGGTGTATGGACACTGTCTTTGAAGAGTTTATATGGTATGTTTTGGCAGTTGACAAGTAGTAAGCATTGACTTTAAAAAATTATATATAATACCCATCGAGATAATGGGAAAGAAATCCTACATATACACACTCATACCCACCCACGAACACAGACACCCAGGAAATTATAAAGCCTGATTGACATCTATGTGCAGACGTTTTCTTTCTTTATTTTTTAACTTATATTTTAAGTTCAGGTGTACGTGTGCAGGTTTGTTATACAGGTAAACTTGTGTCATGGGAGTTTCTTATACAGATTATTTTGTCATCCAGGTATTAAGCCTAGTACCTGTTAGTTATTTTTCCTGATCTTCATCCGCCCACCTCCATCCTCCAGTAGGTCCCAGTATAGACGTTTTCTTAAGTAAAACAGTGGGGTAGTCATTTTGTACAGTCCAAATAAGATTCCAGCAATGGATGAATCTGATAAGAAGTTACCTTTTGCTGCAGATATAATATTTATCTAAAAGCAAAAGGAGCCCTTAACCCTTCCATAGAATCTTACTGCTTTACTTTCTTTGTGAGTGAAGTGATGGGCATTAATATATTGAAAGCTGTCAGGCCCTTTTCTTTACTTTTTGACAGTTTGACCTTCTTTTCCCCTTGAAATATAGCAATCAGTATTTCTCTTCTGGATCTGGATCTACAACCTATGTTGATTTTAATTACTTTCCTTGAAAACCATTCTCAAAATACTATCTCCCCCTTACATTTTAAGCTTTAATGTTGAAAATAGAGCTTTGGGAAGAGTCCCTTTGGAAATGATTTCCTTCAGCCAATATCAGAGGAATATTTCCTTATTTTTATATTTATATGTTTTAATCCCTGAAGAACAGATCTCTACCAAATTTCATGGTATAGATTTAGAATCGTCTTTTCAATTTTAGACAAATTTTGGAATTCAGATGTTGCTCTTTGAAATGCTAGTGACTTCTCTAACTTGGGGACATTCATGGACTCAGTAAGCCTGCCTTTTATTTAGGATTCTATGAGGATTAATTCATTTCTGCATATTTTAAACGTCTGCTACACAGAGATAAATGATGTAAAATCCATGCTGTCAGAGCTGGGTCACAATTTAGTGGAGAAGATGACGACAAAAATTTACCATGGAGTGTGAAGAGTGCTCCTCGTAGAGACATGTACATCATAGCAAGTGTAGAGCATTTGTAAACTTGCTTAAGTCCTAACTCAACTTAAGTTGCGTTAGACTGTGGATAAATTTATCTGACCAGAAACACATAAATAACATGTATCTACGTGGGATAATAAATGAAAAAAGTTGGATAAAATAAAATGCATCTGTTACAACCAATGGCCCCTAGCAAGGCCAGTGCTCTTGAGCCATTGTTATTCCTGCACGTTCTTTGTGTTTGGGTTATTAACATTGCGCTTAGGTCAGAACAGAGTGTGTTCAGTCTGCCACGCTTTGATAACTAAAGTAAAGTGCTGATGGAGATCATTTCAGACTGTCTCTGTGCTGTTGATTGCATGCTTGTGGCTCATAATCAGAATGATGCAAAGTAATTGTTAGACTGACTTGCCAAGGCTACATTTTGTGTCGTTGCCACTGTCAGCAGTTTGGTCCCGCTGTGCTGCCTAAAGAACGCTTGCCTGGCCCCTGTTGGGCACTAACACACAACTCTCCACTGAATGTCATGGGTAACTTTTGTCCTCACATCCTCGCTTGCTACCCTCAAACAACAACAACAACAAAAACCTGACAAAGAAATACCTGCTTATGTAGTCAAAGCAAGTGCCTTTTTTTGTTTTCTTTCTTTCTTTCTTTTTTTTTTTTTAAGATAGAGGCTTGCTCTGTCATCCAGGCTGGAGTGCCATGCCACGGTCTTGGCTCACTGCAACCTCCACCTCCCAGGTTTAAGCAGTTCTCCTGCCTTAGCCTCCACAGTAGCTGAGATTTCAGGCGCACATCGCCATGCCTGACTAATTTTTGAATTTTTAGTAGAGACAGGATTTCACCATGTTGGCCAGGCTGGTCTCGAACTCTCTACCTCAGGTGACTCACCCGCCTTGGCCTCCCAAAGTGCTGGGATTACAGGCGTGAGCCACCGTGCCCAGCTGCAAGTGCTAATTTTTTGTTTGTCAGCATGCTTATGTATTGAGACTTTAATCTCTCGTGTGTGTTGCCAGGGAGCTCATCTTTTCTCTTTGACCGTGAAACCCAGACAAGTCTATCTTTGTCACTTACTGGTGACCTTGACTAGGTTGCTTTTCTTGAGCCTTGTTTTCCTCATCTGTACAATGAGGCTAATAAAATCTATTTTACAGAGATTTTGTCAGGATTAGAGATAATAGATAAAAATGTGTCCACACAAATTAGCCACTCAGCAAATGGTTGTGGCAAATATTAAGGAATTTAGTGCTTACTCAGGATGATACAATACAGTGGCAAGATGACATTTCCCAAAGTAAGTAGTCCAAAAATATATGATAACCTAACGGTGGAACATGTAGTATCAGCAGTTTTACTGGCCAAGTCATGTTTACCAGAGACACACAACCGGATTTGGATGCTAGAATCTAAACCACATGCTTTTATGGGTAGATCTGGAAGACAGGATATGTTATGGACCCTCCCATGTATACCTTCAAAGGACGTGAAGTTCCCTTTAAAAGCATAATTTAGTCTTTTTTTTTTTTTTTTTTGAGATGGAGTCTCACTCTGTTGCCCAGTCTGGAATGCAGTGGCACAATCTCAGCTCACTGCAACCTCCACCTCCCGGTTTAAGCGATTCTGCTGCTTTGGCTCCCACATAGCTGAGATTACAGGCATGCACCAGGATGCCTGGGCTAATTTTTGTATTTTTAGTAGAGGCAGGGTTTGCCATATTGCCCAGGATGGTCTTGAACTCCTGACCTCAAGTGATCTGCCCGCCTCTGCCTCCCAAAGTGCTGGGATTACAGGTGTGAGCCACTGTGCCCAGCAGATTTAGTCTTGATGGTATAAAAAAGACATTATATAGCATATAACACAGCCTGACCATCTATTGCTCACTCATGGAAAAGCAGTGACCACAAGAGAGTTGGGCAAAGCAAAAACTCTGTCCCTATAAGAAGTTCATTGTTAGATCCAGAAACATCTCACCCGCTCCTGAACTGTACCATGAAAAGAGATTTGTTAAAAGTAGCTCAGTTCATATTCCATGATACAGTAAGTACCTAGAGTGAATTTTCAAAGAAATACTCTCTCTGACACCATCCAGTGCTAACATTTAAGGTCTGTGTTCTTATTTCCCAATATTGATTCCATTTTACATGGTGAAAATGTAACAGACATTTTTTTTTTTCTAAGAGCATGACCCCCACCGCAAATTATCACTCCCCTTAAAAATTGCATCAGCTGGACCGGAGATGAAGCATTTAGGGAGCATTTGTTGTAAGATGGCGTGCAAAGAGACTGTCACCTACCATTGGTTATGGACCCTGGTTTCACAGATCCGACTCTGTGTTGCTCTACTTTGCATCTCCACCTTTGATCTCGCCAGGATTTTGCAGCTGGTTTCTATGTCCCTTGGCATTTCTTTGCTGCCATGGTGTGTTCTTTCTTCCTCTTCTGCTCTCTGCCAGCCTCCTCTCCCACCTGCTTCATGGAACAGTGCTGGATACTTAGAAAAGGTTAACTGTGGCTGGGCACAGTGGCTCACACCTATAATCCCAGCACTTTGGGAGGCTGAGGCGGGTGGATCATGAGGTCAGGAGATCAACACCATCCTGGCCAACATGGTGAAACCCTGTCTCTACTAAAAATACAAAAAAAATTAGCTGGGCGTGGTGGTGCATTCCTGTAGTCCCAGCTTCTAGGCTGAGGCAGGAGAACTGCTGGAACCCAGGAGGCAGAGATTGCAGTAAGCCAAGATCGCGCCACTGTATTCTAGCCTGGGTGACAGTGCAAGACTCCACCTCAAAAAAAAAAAGAAGTTAACTGCATTCATGGCTGGAGGAAATATGATTTCCACACACTCTGCCCATTGCGGGGATATGCTTACTTCCCCAGCCTCCCCTCAAAAGTAGGATTTTCCTGAAATGTCACTGGTTGCTGGTGGAGTTATGTATGGCACCCTTAACTGAGGGAGGGCAAGGTGGGTCATGTGACTTCAGCAAATCATATCACATATATTCTTACCAAACCCACCATACTCTTTGAGAAGAAACTTAAATTAGAAATACTGATACTGAATGAACATTTTAACTTGCGCTACCTTCTAAAGAAATTTGGTAAGTCCTGATTTTTTTTTTTTTAGGTTTTCAATTCCAAATAATGTGATTTAATTTCTAGGATCACTCAAGATCATACAGTTTTCAGTTAACTTTTCTCTGTATCATTAAGTAACTGCCGCGATTGGGCTGAAACCAAGAACATTTGCTTGACTTCAGACTTAATGATATGGTACTTGATTTAGACATCCCTATTCGCCCATTGTCCCTCTTCTTTAAAACTGGGTCCTTTTTTGATACATTGGACACCCACTGAATATTCTAATGTGTGGTTCTATTCCCTGTGGTGTATGTGTTAGTTTGTATTCTTCTATGCCACACCCACTCAAACCAAAACAGTTTTTTGCTGTTAAGACTTTTTATATTTATTCAGCCTGCCTTTCTCAATCTTGAAAAATGTGGAAGAAAAAGAACCACATGCTACCACAATATGTCCTCATTTCTTATAAATGTGGGACACTTTGGAGATTCTGTAAATTCAACAAATACCTATTTGTTGGTTCATTCCTTCAATGCAATACTCTTGCAGTCCTCAAAATTATGATGTCCATGCATCTACTGATGCTAAAAGAGGTTTTCAATGTAATTAATAAGTAAAAAAAAATCAGACAGCAAAATACTATGAATACTATCATAGTACATCATAAATAGATTGTGTGTATATTTATATATATATATATATATAGAGAGAGAGAGAGAGAGACAGACAGACAGACAGAGAGAGAGAGATTTATTTATATAAGTATGTGTACAATGTACTCGGTATACCTGGGCATAGGGGAGAGTCTGAGGTCGTATAACCAGAATGTTAATAGTGATTATTAGTGGGACTTTTGCGGATTTGTATAACTTGGGTTTTTCTATTTATCGAATTATTATACAATAAACAGTTATATTTTGTTCTCATTTGTCTCTTCCACTTTTTTGGACTCTATAGTCCTGTAATATTTTTATTTATTTTTTAATTTTTAAAATTTTTTCGGTTCCATAGTAGGTGTGTATATGTATGGAGTACATGAGATGTTTTGATGCAGTAATGTAATGTGAAGTAAACACATTATGAAGAATGGGGTATCCATCCCCTAAAGCATTTATCCATTACATTGCAAACAATCCAATTACACTCTTTATGTTAAAATGCACAGTTATTGACTGCAGTTACCCTGTTGTGCTATCAAATAGTAGAGCTTAGTCATTCTGTCTAATTACTTTTATCATTATTATTACTATTATTATTATTTTGAGACGGCATCTTGCTCTGTTGCTAGGCTGGAGTGCAGTGGTGCGATCTCAGCTCACTGCAGTCTCCCGCTCCCGGGTTCAAGCAATTCTCCTCCCTCAGCCTCCCAAGTAGCTGAGATTACAGGTACGTGCCACCACACCCAACTCATTTTTTGTATCTTTAGTAGAGACAGGGTTTCACCATGTCGTTCTCCATCTCCTGACCTCATGATCTGCCCACCTCAGCCTACCAAAATGCTGGGATTACAGGCATGAGCCACCATGCCCAGCCTGTAACTACTTTTTTGTACCCATTAACCATCCCCACCTCCCCTCCAGCCCCTTCTACCCTTCCCAGCTTTGGTAGCCATCCTCCTACTCCTTGTCTTCATGAGTTCAGTAGTTTTGACTTTTAGTTCCCACAAATAACTGAGAACATGCTAAGTTAGTCGTTTTGTGCCTGGCTTTTTTCACTTAACATAAGGATCTCCCGTTGCATCCATGTTGTTGCAAATGATGATCTCATTCTTTTTTATGGCTGAGTAATATTCCATTGTGTGTATATACCACACTTTCTTTATCAATTCATCTGTTGGTAGACACTTAGGTTGCTTCCAAATCTTAGCTATTGTAAACAGTGCTGCAACAAACATAGGAGGTGCAGATTTGTCCTCAATATGCTGATTTCCATTCTCCTGTGTGTGTGTGTGTATATATATATATATATATATATATATATATATATATATATATACATACACTTAGCAGTGGGATTTCTGGATCATATGGTGACTTGTCTCATCTACTTGTGAGGGGTGAGGAAAAGGGAATGCGGTGCAGGTACTCACATTCTGATAATTTTTTTTTTAAGATGGAGTTTCGTTCTTGTTGCCCAGGCTGGAGTGCAGTGGTGCAATCTTGGCTCACTGCAACCTCCGCTTCCTTGGTTCAAGCAATTCTCCTGCCTCAGCCTCCTGAGTAGCTGGGATTACAGGCGCACACCACCATACCTGGCTAATTTTATAATTTTAGTAGAGATGGGGTTTCACCATATTGGCCAGGCTGGTCTCGAACTCCTGACCTCAGGTGATCCACCCGCCTTTGCCTCCCAAAGAGCTGGGATTATAGGAGTGAACCACCATGCCCAGTCACATTCTGGTAAATTATTAAGTCATCAAAGTCTCTCCCATGTCTTTCCTCTGTTGTTACAGATATGTGAACATGTTGTGCCAAATGTTGATGATGCTTTTTTGTCTTATTCAGTCTCTTCCTTGTGCCAAGCGCCGCACTAAAATCTAGAAACATTCTACGAAGTCGGTATTGTTATTGCCATGATGCACATGAGGAAAGGGTTTAGAAAGTTTAAGTAACTGGAACCACACAGCTCTCTCTGACTGAGCTGAGGCTCAGACTGAGGTCTGACTCGGAAATCAGTATTTGTGGTCTCAAGAATTCATACTGTAGACATCCCGTCTGCCGTTAGGATGAAAAGGTCAATGTGTGTGAGTGGATTATAAAGTGTTGCTTTAAAACGAAGAAGGTACCTAGAGATTTTGCCAGTATCTACTGTTTTCAGTGTTTGCATGGTTTTCTGACAGTTTTTTCAGTTAGAGCATAACCTTTGTCTTTGTAGTCCCACCTGGCCTAGGATAGTCTGACTGCATAGTGTGAGGTTAAACACTTGTGGGCTGCGAGTCTCTGGGACTTGGAGCCGTGCCCTTCTGATTCTGAGAAACTGAGTCTGGGAATTTTCCTGCAGTCTGGTAGGCCATCCTAAGGAAGCACCATCCCGTTCTGGTGGCCACATGCAGTCCACATCCTCTGAGGAAAATGACGGGAAAGCTGTGGCCTTCCACAGCTCATAGAATGAATCCCAAAGGTTCTGGGATACTGGGAAACTTACCCACAGAACATCAGGAGCTGGAATAGCTTTGCCTCTCAGCCTCTTCTAAACCTGCAAAGGCGTTTCTAAACTAGTGTCTGGAAATTCTTTTTGAGTTGGATCTTGAACTTAGTTCCTTGTGTCGTGTAGATTAAACCGTCTGTTGCCCTCGCTGGCTTATCTCCCTTTGTCTTTCAGGCTTCCTCTGTCCAGCGTTCGCATCATCTCCGTTCTTTCCCACACTTTGTTTGGTTAGTCAGTATCTCAGACACAGTGGCTTCCTCACGGGATTACTCAGTCAGCCTGATATGTGGCCTCCAGCACCCCTCTGCCAAGTCCACATTCCCGTATGAGCCTAATTACATACAGATCACTGTGGGGATGGGAGCTGTGGGTGTATCATTTCGGGAAAAAGCGAAGTGCAGGAATGAGGTACTTTGGTTACTTATTAAGACTTTATCACAGCCTGGGCAATGTAGCAAGACTCCGTCTCTGCAAAAGAAAAAAAAAAATCACAACATTTTAATCCAGGCGTGGTGGCACACACCTGTAGTCGCAGCTACTTAGGGGCTAAGGCAGGAGAATGGCTTGAGTCTAGGAGTTTGAGGCTGCAGTGAGCTACGGTGACCACACTCGGTCACCGAATTTCCCCATGAGAGGAACTTTGGAGGGAGGATCCCAGGGTCTGAGCTCAGCTCTGCCACTCACAACTGTGCACGTGAGCAAGTGACTCAGTCCCCTGGGCCTCAGGGTTTCCAACTATAAAATGGGCACAGATCTATGACAAACCTGGGTGACAAAGCAAGACCCTATCCCAAAAAAACAAAACAAGGCTGGGTACAATGGCTCAAATCCCAACACTTTAGGAGGCCGAGGTGAAAGGCGCCCTTGAGACCAGAGTTCAAGACCAGCTTGGGCAACATACTGAGACCCCCATCTCTACAAAATCGTTACTTTAAAACAAATACCAAAAAAAAAAAAAAAAAAGACTTCTTCAATAAGCATCATGGTGGGCATGGAGGACATGACATTTTTAAAAACACACCTAAAAAAATGATTTCTTGGGCATTACAATATGCACTGCTTATCACAAGGACCATGCAGCTCATGATAAATGAATCATGCCTGTGATTCTTCTCTACATATTGATTGTTCAAAGCTCTGCTTTTAAAATTCATATAGTCAGACAAATAATCACGCATCTATTGTTCTTCAGATGTTTATTGTGCACCTAATAAAGGCCAAAGTTCTAGGGGCTGGAATTTCTTATCTCTAGGCCTGCTCATTTGTACTGATTTAGAGAATGGAGTTATTAACTTTTTTTTAAATCTTTTTTTCTCTTCCAGTTTTCCAAAGATATTAGACCGTTTTCTTCGTGAAAAGAAATCGACCTGCTATTTTCACAGGGTGAGTGATCCTTTAATCGTTCACGTATTTTCACCCACATCAATATGTTATCCAATTACTATGATGCTCCAGCATGCATTCTTGACTTTTTCTCCTGCTTGGAACCAAGGTATTTTTCCTTTTCTTCAACTCTCCGCATCACTGGGTCCTTTGGAGAGGTTGGTTTCCCTCGTAGAGTTTTCTACCATTTCTTTTTGCTGTTCACATGCTTTGCCTCTTGCGAGGTCATCATCATTGCTATTACGTTGTCTAGCTTGCAGAGAGGAAGTTTCTTTCCCTCAGCAACTGGTGCACAGAAATACAGCTGTGGGCAAGGGGGAGCCATCCAGTTTCTTTAAGTGACTGTGCTGACTCATGAATACCATGACCAAGAATAATAGGATGTGAGCACCAGATGAGAACCCCAGAGCTTGTCTGGCGAAAGCGCTATGTACAGATGAAGCAGCTGAGGCCCCGAGGCTTCACATCACCACATCACCTTTGTGGGGCTTCGTGGAGAGTAGCGGAGCTGGGATTATGACAGAGGTGTGTTTGGCTCTTAGCTGCATGATGTTTACCCTGCACAAGGCTGGTTTTGGAATCTGCAGATCCTTTTTTTTTTTTTTTTGAGACAAACTTTCACTCTTGTTGCCCAGGCAGAGTACAATGGCCCAATCTCTGCTCACTGTAACCTCAGCCTCCTGGGTGCCAGCAATTCTCCTGCCTCAGCTTCCCAAGTAGCTGGGATTACAGGCTCTTGCCACTGTGCCTGGTTAACTGTTGTATTTTTAGTAGAGACATGGTTTCACTATGTTGGGCAGGCTGGTCTCAAACACCTGACCTCAGGTGATCCGCCCACCTCAGCTTCCCGAAGTGCTCCTTTACACCTCTTCCAGCTGGAACCTGCAGATTCTTTTTGAGGCTATAGAATTATAGGTAGTTCAATGTAACATGGTCTTGGTACACTAATAATGATCACCCCTGAGGCAATGGTCAGGAGTGATGTTGATTGACTTTTTGACTTTCTCATAATCATAGTTGGCTCTAAGTATGGCTACTGAGTAAAGAAGTTGGCAGAGTGAGGGTGCCCAGAACGCTTCTGTTATGGATGTCATCTGAGAAAGCTTATTTTCCTTTGCATGCTTTCCAAACCATTGCATCTGCAACACCACATTGTCACGTGCTGAGACTCGGTGGTACATCTGCTTTGCAGCTAGAAGTCATGGTGTACCTGCAGGTGTGTGCGGTCCAGCTGCAGACCCACACAACTGACTCGCGGCTGCCTGCACCTGCAAAAGAATGGCTAACAGGGTTCCTATACTGAAGTACAAATTTGACCTACAGTCATCGAGCCTGTTGAGAAACATTTATTCTTTTTTTTTTTAAAGTTATGTTGGTATAAGAGTGCAATTGTATGATAAGATGGAGAGAAGTTAAGAAACATGATTCTCAGGATCCCAAAAGGTAGACTTTGTGTATGTGTGTGTGTGTGTGTGTGTGTGTGTGTGTGTGTGTTTAAGACATCCTAGGCTAAAATAAATCTTGCTTTGAATTGTGTTCATTTCAAAGGTTGGTGAGCTAAGTGCACTTATTTCCAAAACATTTCATCTCACCTAAGGAGTGGTCAAACCGTGGCATTAAAAGCTTGTGTTTATTATTTTATCTAACTTCTCAATGTACTCACTTTGTCCTCTTCCCTAGCTAGAGTCATTATTAAGGAACTTGATCAGATACAGACATAAAATTGGTTTCTACCAATGTACTGAATGGAGTGTAGAACATGGATTGCTGATTCGTGAGGGATCATCTGCTGAATTGTCGTAATATTGATCTCTCCTGTCCGCAGACCTGGGTCTACATGAGTGTGCATTCATTAGAAGTATGAATGTGTCCATTTCCCTGTCTTACCTGAGAAAAGTCCAAAAGGTTTATTCTCAGAGCACACCACGATACAATGGGGCTCACTGACACCTGTTGCTGTCTGGGGAACCTAAAGTTCTCTGTAGAATCAAGAGATTAGTTAGACTAAAAGAAGGGGGCAATTAAGGGCCTCCAGAAAGTGAAGAAATGTCCATTTCCATGCCTACATCATAGGATCATTTGGGTAAAGAATAAACTGGTAGGGAAGGATCTGAAGGATGAAATGGATGAAGGAAGGACTGTCTGAGCCCATGGAGACCACTTGTGGCTATTTTGGTTTCCTGCTGGGGTCATGAGCAGTTCATGTTGACATTCAAGAAGACATTAAATTATTATCCAAAATATTACAAGCCATTTGCTTTTCCCAAATGAGAAAAAAACTAAACACAGATAGAAGCCATGAGTATTTTTTTCCTAAAAAGAAACTCAGAGGCTGGGCACAGTGCTCATGCCTGTAATCCCAACACTGGGAGGCCAAGGTGGGTGGATCACCTGAGGTCAGGAGTTCGAAACTATCCTGACCAACATTGAGAAACATTGTATCTACTAAAAGAATAAAAAATTAGCCGGGCATGGTGATGGATGCCTGTAATCCCAGCTACTCAGGAGGCTGAAGCAGGAGAATTGCTTGAACCCGGGAGGCAGAGGTTGCGGTGAGCCAAGATCGCGCCATTGCCCTCCTGGCTGGGCAACAAAGATGAAACTCCGTCTCAAAAACAATAAATAAATAAGCTCAGAAGCTGGTCCCCACGTGAACATACACCTTGTAAAACATGAGTTTCTGGGTTCGGTTTCATAGTATACAGTGGGGCTGGGCCTTGGGAATGATGTTGCTGTTGTGTCTAAGCCCAATCAGCACTCACCATCAGTGGTATCTCTTTAAGGGAAATCCAGGGAAATGCTCTTGCCAGCGCTGCGATTGTATTTGCTAGAGGCCAGGTGGCAATGACATGCACTGGTTCCATAGCAACATGACTGTGTAGCCAGAAAACATGTAATGACTATGACAGCCAGTGTACCCTGGGCAGGATGAGGGCAGCCCTGATACCCTCTTTCATTTCCCACTTTATCCTCTCTTGCCTTTCCCCTCCTGGGGCCCGTGATATGCGGAGAATGTGGTCTTCGTAATTGCTACCGTCTATCCCTGCTACTGACACTTGCCTCCTGTCCCGGTCCAGCTTGGAACTTGATGAGAGAAAAGGCAATGCCTGTAGGAACCTTCCACAGGCCTCCGAATGGGTCAGCAGGGCGGGCAGCACTTTCCTCCCTGAGCAATTGGAAAGGAGGTGGAGAGTCTGTGCTTTCCATCCTTCCTGTGGCACAGAGGCTCTGTCAAAAGGGCCTGTTGGGGAGGGTACTTCCTGGGCATCGTGGTCAGCTGCTCCAGGCTGAAATGTGTGGGTCGTGACATGGAGCTGTGTGAAATCCAGGGAAACAGAGTGCTGCTTTAATATGCTGCAGAGTGAGGAGACACCTACCAGTGGAGCCTGCCATGCCAGGCCCAGTAGGACTGCACAAAGAAATGCAACACCCATTTCTCATCTTCTGGGGGCTCTTACCGGACAGGCAGTTTTTAGCTGCTATTTCTCTGCAGATGTGTAGTTTAGAGCTTTCACATTTCTCTAGTATTTTCTCGTCTATATAATCCTTGATGAATGCTTTGTAAGAACTCTTCATTTCAACAGAGGCTTTTTTCTCCTCTGAACTCCTGAAGCATTTTGAAAATTCTTTGCCATTCATTAGACACTGCTCTTGTATTTCTTTTTTTTGATATATATATTGCTTTGGGGGCCTAAGTGGTTTTCTAGGTAGCGGCTAAGCCCTTCAAGGCTAGGAGCCATGTATCCTCTTCTTCATCTTCTTAAAAACAACGTCTCTAATGCTCAGAATGAGCTCTGTGGATAGTAACCATGACATTAATAATTGTTCATGACAACATTATATTCTCACTCTATCTCCCAAGGAAATTGTGAGACAAGTGTGTAAATATATTGAAGATGTTGTTCAGTTCTTCTAAGAAAAGATAAATTCAAGAAATTATTTTCCTAATGTGGTCTTCAAAACATGTAGATACAAAGTCACAAGGTAAGACTATCTAAAGGCTTCACATTTCCTCATCTTCCTCCTTGTGGCTGCTGACCATAGCACATACCCCTAGGTTTTACACTGGTGCCAAAATAATCCTTTTCCCCACCTCACTCCCAGTATTGGCTGTATTGAATTTGTCTTTGGGACCAGGCTTCTCAGTCTAGCAATATTTTTGGACAATTAAATAAGAGATTTGAGGGATTTTTCATTAAGATGACAGATAGATTAGGTTTGATAGATTAGGATAGTGATTCCTGATTTGGTTTTGAGGTCTGTTGAGAGGAGGGAAAGGTTTTTATCTTATGAAAACTTTTATCTTACAAGAGTTCTCTTCCCACCCCGAGTTCTGAGCCCACTGAGAAATAAGACAAGAGTATTGAGGCAGATGGGGACCAGAATGCAACTCTGTGACCAAGGGCAGTGAGCTAACTTGCCACCTGCCTGTTCCCCAGTCTAGGGTCGGTTGCACTCCACCTGCAGCGAAGTTCTGAGTCTACAGGCACCTGTCTGTGTGAACAGGGAAGGAGAAAGAGACCCAAATCCCTGCTAACCCTGCTCCAAATTTTATAGATTAACCCTATCCAAGGAGAGGGACGTAGGCTACGGCTTTAGCCCTAGCCAGGTTACTCATTCCACACCCTTGGGGAAGAAAAGGTTGGAGCAGCAGGTCAGAGAGCATAAGGGAAATCCTCCCCCATAGAGAGCTGGGGTGGGGCGTGGTGTTTCCTCCCTGCTCTGGCCACATTTCTGCTCCCTGCACCCCATCAGGCCTACCCGCCCCCAGCTCACTCAAGCCTTCTTACCTGCTGTGTTTTCTTCCTAGCGCTTGGGCTTCTGCATCTGACTGCTGGTTTATTGTGAGTCTCCTCTATTAGAACGTTAGCTCAGTGAAAGCAAAAGCCTTGTCAATCTCATGGAAGGCCTGTATCTCAGTATTTAAAACTATGTCAAGCACATAGGAGGCATTTGGTCAATAATTGTTGAACAAATAAATGAATAGATGTTGTTTCATGCCTCTGCTCACACTGTTTAATTACCCGGACATCCCTGGTGCTTTGTCTTGTCTGGCAAGCCTGTAGGAGCCAGTTCAGCCATCGCTGTCTCTTCTTGCTCTGGGTGTAGCTCATCAGTTGGCAGTAGTTGGCACATGTGCACGTATGTGCTCTTATGTATATGAATGTGCGCATCTTTGTGTGCGTGTGTGCACCTACATACCTGTGTGCTTTTGTGCATATGTATTTGCATATACTTGTGTTCTCTCTCTCTCTCTTTCTCTCTCTCTCTGGCTCCGTAGTACTTCACTTATTTGCTTACATATCTATTACCCTTACTAAATAGCAAATGCCTGAAGAACTGGGCAACCTGTTATTCATTCTTGTCCCTCTAATATCTGCCATATAGTAGGTGCTCAGTGTATGATAATATTAGCATTCTAAGCACATACAATATGTCCAGTACTGCTTCATCTTAAAATTTAAAATAACTTTCTATGTATCTTGCATTTATTACCTTGTGTAATTCTCACAACAACCTTACACGATACATTTTAAACTCTCATTTTGTGGGTAAGGAACATGAAGAGGTAAAGTGGCTGGAACATCATCTCACAGCTAGCCTGGCTCCATAGCTTTTATTCTCTGCTACCTCTTGGAAACTGACTACTGTATTTGTACGAATGGACAAATGACTGAGTGAGAATTTTAGAAGCCCAGACCAAAATCATTAAATAGACCTAAAGATATTAGGATCAACACAAATAAGGAAGAAATGATTAGCCACGGTTGACATAGAATCAAGGCCATGGCTAAAATAAACCCACAGATGAATAGCTAATGCCTTCTTGTAGCCATTGCACTTAATTTCTGATTACCCGTGCCTGCCTAGTGGTATTGGTTAATGCAGATGGATAATTGTCATTGCATATTGGGAATTATTTCCTAGTGGGAAAATATCAAGTCATCAGTTATGAGTTAAACAGCTACTGCTTGCAAGGCTCACAGCTAAATTTTGGGGAAATGGTGAGTGAGGACGGAAAATGTGAG
Source organism: Cacajao melanocephalus (assembly GCA_963573385.1). Taxonomy (NCBI): domain Eukaryota; kingdom Metazoa; phylum Chordata; class Mammalia; order Primates; family Pitheciidae; genus Cacajao; species Cacajao melanocephalus. Next base: position 15,537 of record CAUYLG010067061.1, read on the forward strand.
TTAGAGGGTGAATAGGTGAGTTCTGAAAGTACAAGCCAAGGTCACTCTTCAGGAGGCTCTTGTCTCATTAAGAGGCAAGGAGGGAGTAAAGGTGACATTAAGGAAATGAAAAGATATTGAGGGCAGTAATACAAACCCTGTCGCAAGGCCTTGTTAGACATGATTCATTACCAAACGAAAAGAAGAGAGAAAATAAAAGCTATTGTATTAGTCAGGATAGGATAAACTTCTGTTGCAGAAACGATCGACCCTACACTTTCAGTAGCTTAGCAGAATAAATGTTTATTTCTCATTCACCAGTGACCACTGCGGATGCGGCGTTGCTCCAGGACAGCTGTCCTCCGTGCATTACCCCAGGATGCAGTCTGCTTTGATCTTTTAATCCAGCCATCTAGGGGCCCCTTTCATGACCACGGGAAGAGACAAAAAATTGGAAAATTGCACCAGTAATTAAATGCTTCCAAGCTTTGGCCTAGAAGAGACACTCGTCACCTGCTATATCCTAAGCATGGCTTTTAGACTTTTATGTAACTCATATCATCCCAGTCCTCTCACATGCACACAGTAGGTGCTCGATGAATGTGTAGGGTAAAAGCATGAATGAGCGTAAGAATGCATTGCGACTTGTTCCTGATAGTGTTGTAGCTATAATGTGCCTGACAGACCCCAAAGCCCAGGCTTGGAACAAACCAATCTGGCTCAAAAACATTTGCTAAAATTAAAAGAGCATTAATAAAAACAACAGAGGCCAGGCACGGTGGCTGACGCCCGTAATCCCAGCACTTTGGGAGGCTGAGGCAGGCAGATCATGAGGTCAGGAGTTCGAGACCAGCCTGACCAACATGATGAAACCCTGTCTCTACTAAAAATACAAAAATTAGCCAGGCATGGTGGCAGGTGCCTGTAATCGCAGATACTCAGGAGGCTGAGGCAGGAGAATCACTTGAACCCAGATGTGGAGGTTGTAGTGAGCTAAGATCACACCATTGCACTTCAGCCTGGGCAACAGAGCGAGACTCAAAAAACAAAAAATAGTTAATATTAATTAGCTATGGTGATTGGACAATCATAAGGACATGGGCAAATCAATTTCAATTTAGCAGGTGGCTAAACTCACACTGAAGGCCTGGCCTGCCAGACACTGGCCTTGTCTTAGACGTATCACTGTCTAACAGTCCACAGCTCAACGCACAGTTCACAAGTTATCTGGTCCCATCTTGTCTTTCTAACCTTGTTCTTCCTGAATGAGGTGGAGATCCTTCTGCTTGTTTAAAAATTAGGAAGCTTTATTAAGGCAAAGTTAACCTGTCCGGGATGCTCCCATGATTCCATCCCAGATGCATGGACCACCCTGTCCCATCTGCCTCCTGCATCAACTTCTCCCATGCTTTCATCTTTCATCTGGGATCCTGGTGAACAGACCACAATTCAGCTCCAGATCAAGAGAGGGGGGCTTACAGACAGGGGCCACACATATGCTGAGCAACACACAACAACCGAATATGTAAAATAAGTTGGAAGCTCCATGTGGAACTCAACATGGAGAATGGAAAGCTCATAGAGAGAAGCGGGGAGACTGGCTTGGACAAGGAGATGGGGGTCACATCACATATGTCAGATCAAAGAATGGGGACCCCTCAACCACATTCGCTGCGTGTGTATTATGTGGTGAAGAGAAACATGACCTCAAGGAAGACCCATAGTCCCAGCCACTGACAGAGTCCCAGGACCTGGTGCTCGTTGGTTTGGGCTTTGGAGGTGGTGGTGGCAGGGAGGGAGGAGCGATCATGGTGTAAATGGGCCGTGCTGTAGAGGGGTCCTGAATTGGGGATTGGCAGTCATTGGAGATTTTTCAACAAGTTGGGGATGTGACCAACCATGTTTTGGTGAGATGAGCTTTATAGCTGTGTCCATAGCCCGTGAGATGGTGGAGAAAACAGAGACCGGGGTCCCAGAGGGAAGGCAGTTGCAGGCGTGAGGAGATAAAGTTCTGAGAACTATAAAGGGAGCGTGACAAAGGAACAGATGTGGGGGACACTACAAAGAAAGAGTTGACCAAACTGAGCAACTGTTTGGATATAAGAAACAAGGAACGGAGTCAGAGGAACCCAGTGTTTGAGCCCAGGTGGCCACTGAAGGTGTCCTGTGTTGTACTTTGTGGATATTGTTTTAATAACAGTGTCATCCCATGAGATGGAGCTTCTGTGGCAGAACCCAGGGATAACCTGGCAGCCACACATGCCCACTTTGAGCATCTGAGTGCTGCCTTATCCCCACATCCCTTCCTTCCTTCCAGCCCCCCCTCCCTCCCTCCCTCCCTCCCTCCCCAAGGTTTAGGATCAAATCTTAAATCAGCAGCAAAATTGTCAGGCTGAAATTTCATCTCCATCCTGGCCCTCTAGTGGAGATAAAATGGTTTAAATATGGGTGAGAAAGTAAAACGGAATGTGTGGTTGCCCAGCCTAGCTGTTGATAACGGCGGGCTCACCGTCCAGCCGTGAGAGCCGTCCCTCTCTTGCTGGTGTGCCTTGGAATCAGACGCAGCCTCCCTGTGGCTCTGGGACATGATGGGTAATGTCTTGCCAGTTGGTAAAATTTTTGCAAGCTGATGGTCTTTTTTTTTTCTTTAGCTCCGCAAGGCCACTGCACACTGCGATCTTGGCCTTTTTGATCCAACAAGAGGGAGTCAGTTTGGGTTTGAGAGAAAGGAGGAAGAAGGCTGTTGGATGGGAGAGAGGAGGGATGTATTACACTCTCATTTTGCTTTCTGGGGCTGGCTGGTCCTGTCACTTTTCATAGCTGCCTGGCTCTAGTGGTAGAAGAGAGTCTGATGAGAGAAGCTACGGCTGTGTGAAGCTCGCACGCAGTGACTCTTCAGCTCCAAGGAATGAGAGCGAGCTCCTGAGCTCCCTGGGATTCAGGGGTGCCTCAGCCCCAAATCTTTTTCCCCTGCATTTAGGCTAGAAGTGGAAAGATGCTGCTGGTGGAGAAGAGAATTCCTGACATCGTGCCTTTCTTGTCTGCTTTCTGCCTGCATGGGTCTGTGAATCAGCCACCGCTGGGCAGAGGTGCAGGAAGTGTGACAGAATGGGAAAGCTTTGAAGTCACTGTCTCCCTCCCTCCGGCGCCCGGGGCTACCCTTGCTGGTCAGAACCTTCGCTTACTCTAATGACAGACACCTGAGTTGCTGCTCTTGATGAAGGTTCTCCCACTTCTTCAAACCAGCAAGGCGTAGGACCCCACTTGGCTTGGAAGACAGGTGGCGTTCTTGATCATTTCAGTCCCTCTCACATCCCCATAATATCACCGTGGCCTGTTAGATTGATTTGTGAGTAAGATTCCTTTCAAATAGCAAGATGATCGGAAGCCTCTATCTTTTCCGGGGGAGGTGCATATTTAAACAGACAGGCTAAGCTATTTATAGAGTGTAATGTATTGTGTTGTGGGGAAAAGGTGGAAGTCAACGGTAATGTTCTGTTCCCGGTTTCCTATAGTTGCAAGCGTATTTTCTTGCTAGTCCTAGAGACTTTAAACATTTCGAATCTCCCGTGATATCGATATTCTTTTGATGTACTTTGTGTAGAAACTCAAGCAGGAACAGGCTTCAGAGTCAGCTAACCAAAGAATCTTGGGGCTTTGATCACTTTCCATTAGCACAAACAGTAATCTCTGCCCTGTCGGATTTTGTTTGAAAGGACATTTGCTGTTTAATGAAGAGAAACATGTTGCTGGGTTTTTAATATGTCTTCCCAGCTCAGGAGCTGAAAAATTCATACGTGAGATTGGTTCTGTTGGCATAAAAGGGATTCTGCGTGCCCCAAACATTTTCCTAGCCGTTGGCTGAACTTTTGAAATGTGCTTGCACTATGAGAACAGATACTGAACAGATAATTTACTTAGAAAGCCTTCTGTTTCACTGGCGATTCCCAGGGGTCACTCAATCACAGCTTACTAGATAATATCTGGGCAAAAGAAACGTGAGTGCAAGAAGGACACGTGATCGTAGCCACAAACAAATTCCTAGAAAGTGCCTCTTGTTGTCATTTCCGGTTGGGAGGTGATGTTGATGGCAGGCAGAGGGTCTAAGCCGCTCTCTGTCTCTCTTGTAATGTACCTTCTGCTGTTGCTGTAGCTCTTCGCATTGGTTCTCACCCGGACCTGCGGGAGGGACAGAACGACTGTTTGTTGCTGTTGGTGTCTGAGAATCTGTGGGCGTAACTTTTTGAAAAAGCAGACCACAGGGCCTGCTGTATCTTTTGCTCAGCCCATTCTGTTTTTTTTCACTTTTTAACCAATTGGGAGAAAAAAAAGGGCCCACATTCTAAAATTGTCTTTATCTTTATAAGAGAGCACCTTTTGTAAATGGTTAGATCTTGGAAATGCCGTTGTTTTTATGTAGTATTTGAAAAGCGAACTATGGTGACATTGGTCCTGGGAGTGCAGGCCCCTAATTGAGAGCGAACAGTAAACACAGCAGTGATTTTGCTTTTAATTTGAAATGCATTACTCTTCTTAGAGCGGAGGGGTGATTTGAGATGTTCCTGTTTTCACATCTAGCTATTTCCTGGTTCTGTGATCATAATAAATTCCATAGCTCCAAAACATTAGAGCAAATTGTGTCTTCTGTAGGAGTTATTTACGGATACTCAAACAAATGGTGCTTTCTGAGGAAGAACTGTGTATGAAAACTATGTGGTAAACCTTTCATATCTGCCGTGGTGGCAGAGCTTCTGAGAAGCTGGCTTTGAGGGTAATAATATCTTTATCGCCCTGATGCTGAATTGAGGGAGAGGCCTTTTTGTGTTCTCTTGCCAACCAACACCTGGCTGCCTCAGGGTGTCTTGCCTGGTAATTAAGCCCATGAGTATGTACGAAGACTAGGGGGACCATTTGAGGAGAAAAGTGGGGGCTGGAGAGGTGAGGTTAGAGTCTTGCCGTTATGAGCTTAGGTGCAGAAGGAAGCCAGGCTACCTGGAAGATCACCTGGTTGCAAAGGCAACGATTAAGGGCAGTGCAGTGGCCTGGGACTAACCATCAGTCTCTTCCTGCTCGTTCTCCTCAGAACTGAGGACTGTTTTCTTCGGTCTTCCCCAGTCTCACTTAATCTTCCTCTTGCTTCCTGAAGGAAATGTCCTTTGGCAATGGATAGATTATCAACTTGAATTTTTAGCAAGCAGGCTGCTAAACAGTTTTTGGAAGTTTTGGAGACGTGGGTGGTCTTGAATTCCTGGGCTCAAGCGATCCTCTCATCTTGGCTTCCCAAAGTGCTAGGATTGGCCAGGTGCAGTGGCTCACACCTATAATCCCAGCACTTTGGGAAGCCAAGGCGGGCAGATCCCGAGGTCAAGAGATCGAGACCATCCTGGTCAACATGGTGAAACCTCATCTCTACTTAAAAATACAAAAATTAGCCAGGCATGGTGGTGCATGCCTGTAGTCCCAGCTACTCGGGAGGCTGAGGCAGGAGAATCGCTTGAACCTGGAGGGCGGAGGTTGCAGTGAGCTGAGATCATGCCACTGCACTCCAACTTGGCGACAGAGCGAGACTCCGTCTCAAAAACAAAAAACGTGCTAGGATGACAGGTGTAAGAAGTTTTTGGAAATTTCAGACTTGTTGCTAGATTGATTCTGAAGGAGAATGGACCCGTGCTATTTGGAAGGTTGTGGACTTCTGAAGAACGGAAATCGGGCACCCTGAAGAAATATATGTCCATCCTAGTCCTGCATCTAGCATGGCTCAAGTTTATTACCTTAAAGGTCTATTGTGTTAAAACATAAAAGAGTTTAGATATACTTCCACATCTTTGCAGCTGTCAGCTCTCTGGCTGTTTATAAGGGGAAAGGAAGAGTGAAGCCGTAGCCCGGTTAATTCCCATGTGTGCTGTCTACTGTTTGCATCATGGACATCAGGATGATTTTATTCACATGGTAATGCCCTCTAGTGGCCAGCGAGGTGCCCTCTCAGCAGGACTTTCTCCAGCTTCCACCCCTTCGTATCCCTAACTCGATTGAGCACCTACTTTACAGTAGTTGAGTATGTGTCATATCAAGTCTGTGTTTTCTTACTAAGATTCGTCTACCACGTGGGAAAAAAAAAATCAAAAGCTTTGTTACAGTTCAAAGAACGTAGTGCTGTTGCTACATCAAATGAGGATAAATCTTCCATCTGTACCAGCCTGTATTATAAGTCTACTGGATGTGACAGAAAACTCTTTAAAACTTTGATGCACATATTTTCACAGCCAACCGATTTCATTAAAGTGGGAGAAGTGTACTATTGGCAAGCAGGTTTTCTGCTGACTTCCCACCCATAAATAGACAAGCTTTATAAAAAGACAAAATCTTCCCAGATCTACTTGGTTGGCCAAGGTGACATTGGTTTTCCTCCCTCAGAAGGTTGGTAAAGTTAATCTTCTACTTTCTTTATAGCTTTACTGTATTTTTATTTCTATTTATTTATTTATTGAGCCAGAGCCTCACTCTGTCACCCAGGCTGGAGTGCAGTGGTGCACTCAGAGCTCACTGCAGTCTCAGCCTCCTGGGGCTCAAGCAATCCTCCCACCTCAGCCTCCCAACACGCATGTGCCACCGTGCCCAGCTAATTTTTGTATTTTTGGTAGAGATGGGGTTTCACTGTGTTCCTCTGGCTGGTCTCAAACTCCTGGACTAAAGTGAGTCTCCCACCCTGGCCTCCCGCAGTGCTAGGTACGAGCCACTGTGCCTGGCCCTAGTTTTATACAGTTAAAGCGTTATTCACGCACAGTGATCTTTGAATGAGTTATGTAAGTTATTTGGTTTCTCATATGTTGTTTTTCTAGTCAGTTCAGCCAATCAAGTATGAGATGACTGGCTGCTGTGAGCTTGATCAAGTGGGTCAGAATCCCCTGGGAATATTGTTAAAATGCAGGTTCTGATCCTGTCGGTCTGAGACAGGGCCTGAGATGCTGCTGGTCCCAGGACCACAGCTTGAGGAACACGTTGCTAGGTGATGCAGAGACAGAAGCTATATTCGATTTTCCAAAATCCTATGATCGGAAAAGAAACTAGGAAAAGTATACTAATAAATATGGCTTAAGACAGAAGGTGATAAACTGTATAATAAAAGTAAAAACATGCTGTAGAGGATTAAAGATAGAAGTGATCACTTCTGATTGGGAAGATGAGGCCAGTTCCCACAGGGAAGGTGATTTGGGAATTGGAGTTTCGTTTGCAACACGGATGGTGGGGGGAGGTACGCGAGGGCCATTGAGATCAGAAACACAGATTCTGGAAAGTGAGGAGTATGTTCTGGGAACAAGGGGCTGCCCGTATGCCTGTGTTGGGGAAAGTGGGGAGAGAACAGTTGGGAAGGTAAGTGGAAGCCATATTGTAGACTGTCAGACAGTCTGGGATGGAAACTCTGGACTTAATTCAGGAAGCAAAGAGGAACCAGCGACAAGGGATTTTGAAACGAGAAAGAAGATTGAAACTGCAGTTTAGAAAGATTCATCTGGCATGTGTGTGTAGGATAGACAAGAGTGGGGGGTGACAGCCCATTCTAAGAGAAGGAGGGATAGAGAGGACAGATAGCACGATTACTCTTAGCAGTGGGGAAAATAGGGAACAGACATGATATGGAGAGAGAAGTATCAGAAGATGTCCAGGTGCTGTCAGGGTTTCACTCCTGAATGGCTACAGAATTACCATAAATAAGACAGTCCGAATGAGCCATCGTATGCTTGTAAATGGGAAAATGACCTGAATGAATGCACAAATGTCACTTCCAAGAGGCCTTCGTTGTCCATCCTATCTAAAATTGTATGCCCGTCTTCTTACTCTGCCTTGCTATTTTCATGACACTTTTTACTATCTGACGTTAAAAGTATGGCAAGAAAAACAGGGAGGCCAGGTAAGAAACCTGTAGTTGGCATGATAGAAAATGATAGTGGTTTGGGCTTGAATGGTGGCAGTAGTGTCAGAGAGAGGTAGCTGGGTTCAAGATACAGCCCGGTAGAATCCAGAATGTTATCATTGTTAGTGCATCTAGTCTCAGCTGTTTGCATCTTGCAAAACTCTGTACCCATTAAACAATAAATTCTCCCTTCCCTCTTTCCCCTCCCTCCTGGTAATCACCATTCTACTCTCTGTCTCTATGAATTTGACTACTCTAGGGGCCTCATAAAAGTAGAATCACACAGGGTTTGCCTTTTGTGACTTTTTGTTTAGCATAATGTCCTCAAGGTCATCCGTGTCGTAACATGTGTCAGAATTTCCTTTTTTTAAGGCTGATTAATATTCCACTCTTGCATATATCACATTTTGTTTATTCACTCACTTGTCCATAAACACTTGGGTTGTTTCCACCTTTTGGTTACTGTGAATGATGCTGCTATGAACGTGAGTGTACAAATTTGAGGTTCTCCTTTTAGTTCTTTTGAGTATATACCCAGAAATGGAATTGCTGGATCATATGGCAATTCTGTTTTTAATTTTTTTAATTTTTTTTTTTTTTTTTTTTTGAGATAGGGTCTCGCTCAGTCACCAAGCTCTGGAGTGCAGTGGTGCCATCTCGGCTCACCGCAACCTCCACCTCCCGGGTTCAAGCGATTCTCCTCCCTCAGCCTCCCGAGTAGCTGGGACTATGGGTGCGCGCCACCACGCCCAGCTAATTTTTGTATTTTTAGTAGAGATGGGGTTTCACCATGTTGGCCAGGATGGTCTTGATCCCTTAACCTAGTGATCTGCCCGCCTCTGCCTCCCAAAGTGCTGAGATTACAGGCGTGAGCCACCACGCCCGGCCCTATTTTTAACTTTTTAAAGAACTGCTGGATTGTTTTCCACAGTGGCTGCACCACTTTGCATTTCTACCAACAGTGCACAAAGGTTCCAGTTTCTCCACATCCTCACCAACAATTGTTATTTTCTGGTTAAAAAAATTTTTTTGATAGTAGCCATCCTAATAGGTTAGAGGTTTGAGGCAATTTTTTTAGGGGGTATTTCAGATAGAGAGTTGAATCTTCAGGTCTGTAGCTCAAGAAGTCTAGGCCTGCGTTATACCGTAGAAGTTCACATTTATGCCATCCTTTATCCTTTCAATGAACCGTAAGTGTTTAAGGACTTTGAGATTTCTATTAAACCATCAGATTTTTACTTAAATTATTTAATCTCACAGACATTTGAAATAATATATACATTAATTTCAACAAACTGCTTTCTTCCACTTTCATATTATATGAAAGAATTTTACTTAAAATCTTTATCTACAACATCAGTATCTTCCTTATCTCTCAAACCCCTTTGTGGATCATATAATATCGTTTTCCAAAGCACATCATCCTGACGTTCATCTAGTCTGTGTTTGATGCTATTTCCAGAAATTTTATCCCAAGCCAAGCCACAAGGGCCCATTCCTATATTCATTGGTTGCATTTGTTAAGACCCCCTTGGCCAAAACAAGACACATACCCAAGCCCACAGTTAATGTGAGCATGGCTACACGAAGGCATCATACACTGGGGACCATTATCATAACAGTATCCTAAACCATATTATTAAGAGATGTTTTTCTTCATTGTTCCTATGAGTGTATTTTCATGAACTCTGTAACTGAACCACTTACTGTGTTGCTTTCTAAAGTAATCTTTAAAATGCTTTTTTATTTATAGTAACATCCAGTGCTTGCAAATAGGAAACTCATACTTCCAAGAATAATTACTAGTCAAATTTGTTTTCTTTCTTTCAAAAAAAGAAAAAGAAAAAACAGTTCTGTTAGGTGGCTGTTATAAACATATAAACATGCCAAACTCGCATTTATCAAGGTAGTTTTAAGGTAATATGTCTTCCATAAAGACAACTTTATTTAAGAGACCAATACATAAAATGATAAACTTTATAAGAACTCAATTGGCCAGACACAGTGGCTCATGACTGTAATCCCAGCACTTTGGGAGGCCAAGGCGGGCAAATCATGAGGTCAGGAGTTCGAGACCAGCCTGGCCAACATAGTGAAACTCCATCTCTACTAAAAATACAAAGATTAGCTGGGTGTGGTGGCACACACCTGTAATCCCAGCTACTCGGGAGGCTGAGGTAGAAGAATCACTTGAACCTGGGAGGCAGAGGTTGCCGTGAGCCGAAATCACGCCACTGCACTCCAGCCTGGGTTCTGGGGCAAGACTCCATCTCAGGAAAAAAATTTTTAAGGGTACTTAGGCTTTTCTGAGGGCTGTCTTTGAAGAAAAATTACCTTATCTTACCTTAGCTTTTATTCAGGCATACATAATAATTATAAACTTGGCTTTGGAGACTTCAGTAAAAGAAAGAGCTTCTATACAGCAAAAGTCCTTAAACACTAATAAAGTGATCGAGGCTTTTGCTCATAAATGTTTGCTAAGAAAAATACTTGCCTGGCACAGTCAAAGGTCAGTTTTTCCTAGAGGCGTGAGGAATCATTCAGGGTTCCTTTGGACATTATTACACTGCTGTGATTGGGTGATGCCTCTTACCCATCTGTTTATCCATTTATTTATTCATTAACTTCAAATACCTTCTAAAGTACAGAGAATTTCTAAATCCCATATGTTAGAAAATCTTTATTTTATGAGTTTGGCCAAGAAGGGTAGGAATAGCAATAGGTATTAAACCAAAAAGGTTTGCATTAATGAAAAAACTGGACAAATCCATATTGAAAGTACCTAACTAAAAATCTCACAGATATGTTGCAGTAATTAAAATCCATCATATCCTGAGGCTTAAAGCATGAAGATCTGCTTTTACAGCGAGAATTTGGGTAAGAAAGACAGTGTTCTAAAAAAGCAGCCTTAATATATAACATGGAGGAGTATATGTATTTCAGTCACCGGCCATTTGTCTGTCCATCCATCCATCCATCCAACCATCTATACACACATCCCTGCATCCTTTGGTTTATTTCACTGGTGTCAACTTATTACATGGAATTGAATGATGTTATCAATAATCATTGACATGCCCTTTACTCCCTTGGCATAGAAGAGAACTAGGTAAAAAGGAGTACTGAAAAAATGTTTTCCCCTCTTGCTACAAAGATATAAGATTTTGTATCCTAATTAGGCCCCCTAGACTACATTTCGTCACTGAGCCTCCAGTGAAACAAATAATGACAATGTTCATTTCCCATCTTTGACCTGGGAATTGCAAAGTGATTTACCAACATTAACTCATCAATTCTCCTCACACTTCTGAATAAGACATTATAATATATTATTGAATTCATCATGTAAATGGGTTCTGTGTTTTCCAGAGAATTTCAATATCCTGGCCACTATTAAATATGGAGTGAGGAGACAAATTAAAAATTACCCTTTTCTGAACTACTCTCTTGTGGCCTGATCTCCATCAGAATGTCTTATCTTCTGGAAATTTTAAAAGGGGGAGGTCAGAGGGGACATCGGCTTTGCTTATGTAAAAGTATTAAATAAAATCATACTAGAGAAAAATCATTAGAAAATGTCCATTTCCCTTAAAACACTTGCTTCATTTGACTCATTACTTAATAAAATGATGAACTTGAAACGGTGCTGCCTGCTTGGTGTCACCCAAATGATGAGTCATAGCATGTGAACAAATGGAAACAAATCACTAGCGAAAAGGCCAAACTTCTGTGCTACCCTAGAAATATTTTCTATTTTTCTAGGGTTTCCAATGATCTTGCATTCCTGTTTAACTCAGCTTATAGTAAACCCCGATGCCAAGATTTTCTGAGTTCCCTGCCAAAACCATGATGCTCTCATCCTGGGCCTCTCCTCTAGGAGGGAAGAGATTGTCCTCCAGATGAAGTGAAAAGGAGAGTCACAAAAAGAGGATTATTCCTTATGGGAGGAAATGGGGCACGTGCTGCTTATTGTAACATCATTCACCATTCCTTGGGCATGTGGGGGCTTTTATGAGAAAGCAGAGGTTTTTATAACTCATTTACTCTGGCAAGTGAAGCAACACGAAAATTACTTAAGTGTTTAAAAGATAGATGAATAATAGTTTATGTTCTCAGTCATCTTATTACTGAGACCTTAATTTGCTTTCTTTAAACTGTTGGTTCTCCCTGAGAGTGCTATTGGAATGGGAGCCTCATAACCATGTACACGGGTCAGTGATAGTACAATATTTCAGGAAATTTAAGTCCTCTATAAGTAGTGAACTGAAGTATTTTTTTAAGGAACAAAGACTGCTTTTTCAGCAAGCCTGGCTTGTGTTCCTATGAAGGCCCCTTCTTTTTTATTGAAGGGGAAATTTCAAAATCTCATTGCTGTATTTAACTTTCTATTTTAGTAGGCTGCCAGCGCACTTAACCTTCCGTGTAAAGCCTGTACGCATTTATGCGTTCTTTGTCTTATTAACTTTTTAAGATTTGGGATGTCAGCCTGACCTAATGATAGAATATGCAAAAATAGTCCTGATAGCAGCACCTCGAGCCCACCTAATAAGGGACCTTTTTCATGCTGTTTACTTCTTTCTGGGTAACAGAAAGTGTGCTGGTTTGGTGCTGGCTGATTAAATTCAACACATGGTAAGCATGCTTATTAGTCAAGAAGGTTGAGATGTGGGCTGCTCATACGTTGTCTTCTTTCAGGCAAGGGCTGAGCGTCTTTCTCGTGGGTGCCTGGGTGTCCAGCTGACCACAGCTGAGAGGGATAAGCAGGGATTGGGTCTGGCTGAGTTTGGGCCCCTCACTCGGTGGCCTAGGTTCCTCGCAGGGTGTAGAAGTAGAAAGGAGGGTGCTGAGAAGTAGAAAGCAGTAGCCACGATCCCAGTTGGAAAATAGAAGTAAAGCTAAAGCTAAAGAAGAAAAAAAGAAAAATGGAAACAGGAGAGCTGAGTGCGGGAGGAGGTGGGCTGTTATTTTCTAGAGCCTGAACCAGCCATGCAAAGTAGAATAGCAGGTGTTACAGCTCTTTTCCCCCAGGAGGACTCCTGAGCCTCATAAGAAGGTCAGAGATCTGGTTGAATGTTGGTGCAGGAAGCATGTCAGGAATAGCTTAACCCTGGTTTAATTTTCATTTCCCCTGTGTCATTTTAACACGTGGGGTGGGGGAGTCGGAGGCTGAGCGCAGTGGAGAGGCTTTCATGGGAGCAGTTTACATCAGATCCAGGGCTGGTCACCTCCTGGCCTCCTCCCATTCACCTGGTGACTTATCACCCTTTTCAAATCCTTTTCCTTCTTTGCATTATGCTTCTCCAAGTGTGAGATTGGCTATGTGATCTTTATATGAAAAACATTTCAAATGAAAAACAATTCTGTGCAAATATGAACTAGGTACCAGTTTTCTTTGATTTCTCTGGTATCACTGATGATAAGATGCACTGTAGATTTCATGATTAGTTTCTGGGGATGGGGATGCTACCACTCTTTTATGTACTAATCATCTATAAAATAAGTCTTGAGTTCAGAAATGTTAAAATCGCAAATCATATGGCTGTCATATATAAGCTGTGTGTTGTATATAGGCTGTTTGACACACAGGCTCTGTTCTTTACAAGCCATGCTTTCTGGAAGCCCAAGCCAGTTCCAGAAGTGAAAGCTGACTCCTAACAATACATTCGAGTAGGAGTCAGTGAGGGCTTAGGAAAATTATCCAGGAAATTCATTTTGAGCAGCCCAAACTGCTAGCTAGTAGCTAAGCTAGTAGGTAGGAGTTTCATTGACCACATGCCTCAACCACATTTACCACATTTCTTGCTAAAGAATGCTCTAAGTGTGGATGAAAGGCACAAGATATACAGCAGGTGGGGGCAAGGAGGAAGTGAAGAACCTGGGTACCCCACACCCTAGATCATTTAATTACATTTTTAAGAATGTTTTAAATGTACGTATGTTAAAAAGTTTCAGTTATGCAAAATGAAGAGTTTTGAGGTGGTTGGTGGTGATGGTTGCACATCATTGTGAATATAATTAATGCCACTGACTGTGTGCTTAAACATGGTTAAGATGATAAATTTTGTGTTTGTGTAGTTAACCACACTTTTTAGAAGTATAGATGTAATATATATGTATATTTACATAATTTTTTTCTAGTTTGACGAAAGTGATCATCGTGTCATCCTGTCCTCTATCCATCTTCATTCATTCATTCATTCGTTCATTCAGCAAACATTTATGAAGCCACTATTAGGTCAACATCTGTGCTCCAAGCTGGAGTACAATTTTGAATACATTTTCTGTGCTTGTGTTACTCTCAGGTTAGTTTAAGTGAAAGCCATATGAACAATAATTACCATCCAGCGTGGTGGGCGAAACGTGAAAGTGTATGTACAGTTAAGACTGTGTCCAGCTGTGCAGATTTGTGGGGTGCCTTGGCATCTGTCAAAGAAGAGAGGGACATAAAGGGATCACCTGCTGAGAGACAGCATGGACAAAGCACAGGGAACAAACAGTGTGGTACAGAGCGTGTGCAGGAAACAGTCAGTATTCCATTGGTGGTATTGTGTTGTGAGGCCAGAAGCAAACCATTGAGGGTCTCATATGTCACGTTAAGGAGTACTGACTCCTCAGATTGGTGGAGGTCAGACTACATTCTCCAGTAGTCTAAGGATTTCTGAGTCTCCCAACCCCTGACCCGCAAACCTCCGTGAGGCTGCCTTCAGAAGTACTTGGTGATGGATGAGGAGTAGGAGGAACCAATAAAGTTAGATAGTGTAAATAGCCACAATTTTATTTATTTTGCATAATAGATTTCTACATAAGATTTTGTTTGAAGGCAGAGTTCTGTCTTTTAAAAACACATTTGAAAATCAATGCTGTTGGCAATGAGGTATCATCAAAAATTATTAGAGTTGGCAACAATTAGCTTAGTGTTTTAAAAATCAATATTCTGCATTCATAGCAATAAACATGCTTTCTGCATTTCTGAACCTCACCTCACAGTACTTTGCACATGCTAAGCATTCAATGAAATGTTCAGTGGGAATTATTGTAGGGATATGACTGAGGGATATTTTCATTATACTACTGCCATCAGGGTCCATTTAAATAGCATATTGCCCACTAACTCAAAAGCAATTTGTAGAAATATAAACTTATAACTGGCCTTTTATTCTCTCTTTTCTTTGTGTGTAATTGGACTGTAATAATTATTTTTTCTGAGTTTTCTTGTCCATTTTTGAGACATTAGATTTTATAATTTGATGCTTTGGACCTGGTTGACAATTCCGATTCTGTATGTAGGATTGAACTTTGTGGGAAATAGCAGTTAATTGTATTTTTTTAAAGCTTAAAATGATATTCTGGGCAAGTTTTGTTTCTTTATGGACTATAGCCAGAATCCTACTGTTTTTCAATTTGTTTAAATGCAACAGCTTATACAACATATGTACATGTTCAGCTGAAGATAAAGGATATCATTATTTTTAGCCTATTACAAAGAAAACCACATTTTCTCTTAAATGTCTTGATATAAAGTAATTTGAACACAATTTCTGCACAAATCATTTTCAAGAGATTGGCTGTCAAGTGTATTTTTTTAAAGTAGCACTTTCATAAGAACCAATGAGACTTTGCAAATTTCGATAGATTCTAAGCCTGCAATGTGGTTGAAGATGTCAGTTTTTAAACAGCACTTTGAGAAGTAGTTAACTTAAAAGTATAGCAATTCAGAACATACTGAGAATGATTTTGAAGAGTAAAGTCTTGATACACTGAAAAGAAAGTTGACAGATTCACTACAATTAGGAGACAAGGAGGTACAACTCCCACTTGTGAAAACTTTTCTCATCTAACCAACTTCTAATACTTGCCTAAGAAAATCTTTAGCAAATCTTTACTCCTTTGCAGCTCCTAAATCTGCTATATAGAATTCTTCCAGTTTCCCAACAGATGCTGGTGAGGCTATGGAGAAATAGGAACGCTTTTACACTGTTGGTGGGAGTATAAATTAGTTCAACCATTGTGGAAGACAGTGTGGTGATTCCTCAAAGATCTAGAAATAGAAATTCCATTTGACCCAGCAATCCTATTACTGGGTATATACTCAAAGGATTATAACTCATTCTACTGTAAAGATATATTCACATGTATGTTTATTGCAGCACTATTTACAATGGCAAAAACTGCGAACCAACCCAAATGCCCATCAATGAGACTGGACAAAGAAAATGTGGCACATATACACCATAGAGTACTGTGCAGCCATAATAAAAGAATGAATTAATGTCCTTTATAGGGACATGGATGAAGCTGGAAGCCATCATTCTCAGCAAACTAACACAGGAACAGAAAACCAAACACTCCATGTTCTTACTCATGAGTGGGAATTGAACAATGAGAACACATGAGCACAGGGAGGGGAACATCACACACCAGGGCCTGTCAGGGGTTGGGGGGCAAGGGGAGGGAGAGCATTAGGACAAATACCTAATGCATGTGGGGCTTAAACCTAGATGACGGGTTGATGGGTGCAGCAAACCACCAAGACACATGCATACCTATGTAACAAACCTGCACGTTCTGCACATGTATCCCAGAACTTAACGTAAAATTTAACAAAATTTTTAAAATAAAAAATTCTTCTAGTTTCCTTATATCGTAATAGTGGAAGCAAAATAACATGACAACCCTCCTTTCTTTGTTTTAAGGAAAAGTAAGTTGTTAGGCCCATGAAGAATGACAGAACTGAAATAGATTCTTCATTCAAGCCTTGTGTGTTTGAGTGTGTATGTGCACGTAGGCATGCATGCATATGTGCATACTCATGCACATGCACAAACCTACACATTGGTTTGAGTACACAAGTTTGAAATAAGAGAAAAAAGTGACATGAAACTCACTTCCCAATTTCTACAACTATTAACAGTACATTTTACTAATTCTGATTTGTTCTACTATTGTGTCAAGGCTTGTTAATGTGTCCCATGCATTGACAGACAAGATCATATTATGTGGAAATTGTGTCTTCTCTACCATAAGAACCTGAATATTTAAATAAGTATTGGAGATTTTTGCCTGATATTCATCAGTGTTGTCACTTGCTAGTGATTGAGCTTTGTAATCTATATATAGGCATTAGATGAATCCATAAATGAATGAAATGGTAGCTTCCTCAATGTTTGTCATTTTTTAAAATCATATTTAAGGTATTTCATGACCTATCACCTGTCTTATCACGTCTTGGAAAGAATGACTATACGTGTGCTATCTCTTAAAACCCTATCCAGGTATGTTCTTATAGTTGGGCCATTTTTTTCTCAATTCAGATATACCTTTGAGGTCCACTTTCCATACACTTACATACACTCACACACCTACATGCATACAATATAAGGAAAGAAAGGTAAATAGTAACCAATAGAGGTGGTGCCCACTATTCTCTTCAATGAGTAGATATCCCCTAGTCCCATTCCACAACATGGATGCCAGATGGAAGATGTGACTAAATTATATGCCCACACTCATAGTGGTTGGCCCTTTTGAAATTACTGGGAGAGCATAAATGATACGGACTTTGGGGTTGAAAGAATTGCATTAAAATCAGTTTTCTGCCACTTAGACCTTCTGTGGTCTAGGGCTGTTGCTCAATTAATCTCTCAGTTTATTTCCTCGTCTGTCGTATGGGAATAATAAACCTACATTCACAGGGTTGTTGAGAAGAGTGAGTGGTAACCGATAGAAGAAATTCAAGTTTTGTTAGTTTTAATCGGAAATTATAAGACTTTTAAAAACATGTAAATGTACATCCCTAATTGCCTGCAAGTGGTGCAAGGTGACAAGAAGAGCCACCTTTGAGTGTGGGAGGAGTAGGTAGCAACCTCTGATGACTGACTTCAGGGCAGTGACTCTCCACCTTGGGTGCCTAGTAGAATCACCTGGGGAGCTTTCCAAAATTCTATTGCCTGAGCTGTACCCCAGACCAGTTAAGTAAGGATCTCTGTGGGTGGAACCCAGGCACCAGTATTTTCTAAAGCTCCCCAGATGATCACAATGTGCAGCCAAGTTGGAGAACTGATGCTTTAGGGGGATTTAAAATCTTCACTCCTTGCATTGGCTGAATTGATAATACCCAGACTTCTACAACCTACACTGTATTCTTTTTCCTTAAAGTAAACACAGACTTAGGTATCATGCTAAAAGTGTATTATTTCTCTTGGTTATCCATGATTTTGTATGAATTAGTTTATTAAGTTCTCTCCAAAGAGCCAATCTTAATAGGTGGGTGTTGGAGGAAAGAGAACAGAGGTCTATGGATATCTGAAGACAGGGGCTGTTTTCTAGAGGGGCACAAACACAGAAGAAAATGCAACTCAAAGAATAGAAAACTCAGCAATTTCAACTACTTGTTGCTTTTGGAAATGAGTCCTTGCAAAAGCACCACCCCAAGAGGTGGTTGGCTTCCCTGAAAGCTCAGCATCATGGCTCTTGTAGGTTGTCATTCTTGAAAACTTGCTGTATCTTCAAAATGTGGGATGAGGAAAAACAGTTGAATACCAGCCGAGTACAGTCATAGTGTAACCAAAAGCCAGAAAATTAATTTGTAAAATAATATATTTTTTAAAGTTTTGTTTTTCCAAGAGAAAAGACTAAAATCACTTTGCATTCAAAATCTCTCTTATGTCTTTTCAACAAATGGTACTGAGACGATGGAAAAAGTCACATGGGACACATGCCAAAGAAAGAAGTTGAACCCTTACCTCACACCATATACTAAAATTAACTAAAATCCATCAATAACCTAAATGGAGGAATTAAAACTATAAAACTTTTAAATGAAAACAGGAGTAAATCTTCATGACCATGGATTTGGCAATGGATTCTTAGATATGACACTAAAAGCACAAACAACAAATGAAAAATAAAATAGGTACATTGGATTTCACCAACATCAAAACTTTTGTGAACCAAAGGACACAATCAAGAAAGTCAAAAGACAGCCCATGGAATGGGAGAAAATATTTGCAAATCACTATCTCATAAGGGTGTAGTTTCTGGAATATATGAAGAACTCTACATCTTAAAAAAAAAAAAAAAAAAGACAATCCAGTTTAAAAATGGGCAAAGGCATTGAATAGAGATTTCTCCAAATAAGATATATAAATAGCCAATAAGCTTATGAAAAGATAGCCAACATCATTAGTGTTTAGGGGAATGCAAATCAAAACCACAATGAGATACGACTTTTTTACATTCACCCATTATGTTGGCCATAATTTTTTTGAAAAGGAAAATAACAAGTGTTGGTAAGGATGTGGAAAAAACTGGAGTTTTCTTTTCTGGCTGGTGGGAATGTAGTATGGTGCAGTCACTATAGAAAACAATTTGGCAGGTCTTCAAATAGCTAAATACAGAATTACCATGTGACTCAGCAGTTCCGCTCTTAGGTATACACTCAAGAAATTTGCAAACAGGTATTCAGACAAAAGCATGTACATGAATGTGTATAGCAACATGATTCATAGTAGCCCAAATATGGAATCATCCCAAATGTCCATCAACTGATGAATAAATCACAAAATGTGGTATATAGCCTACAATAGAGTATTATTGAACCAAAACAAGAATGAAGTACTGGTACATGTTGCAATATGAGTGAGCCTTGAAAACATTATGCCAAGAGAAAGAAGCCAGACACAAAAGGCCACATATTGTATGATTCAATTTATACACAACATCCAGAATAAGCAACTCCTTAGAGACAGAAAGTAGATTAGTCCTTGCCAGGGGCTCAGAGGAGTGGGGGACAGGGAGTGACTGTTTAATGGGTAAGGGGATGATGACAGTCTTCTGGAATTAGACAGTTATGATGGTTAACATGTGGATGGAGTAAAAGCCACTAACTTATACACTTTAAAAACAGTTTAAAATGGTGAATTTTGTGTTATGTGAATTGTATCTTCATTAAAAAATACCCCTTTGACCCCATCTCTTCTCTAATCCTGCATATGTAGTCTTTTTTTTTTTTTTGACATGAGTCTCACTCTGTAGCCCAAGCTGAAGTGCAGTGGCGTGATCTCAGCTCACTGCAACCTCCACCTCTGGGGCTCAAGTGATTCTCGTGCCTCAGCCTCCTGAGTAGCTGGGACTACAGGCATGTGCCAACACACCCAACTAATTTTGTATTTTTAGTAGAGATGGGGTTTCACCATGTTGGTCAGCCTGGTCTCAAACTCCTGACCTCAGGTGATCTGCCTGCCTCAGCCTCCCAAACATGTAGTCTTAAGCCAGGCATTTTATCCTTTGTGATTCCATTTTCGTCTTACACTGTTTTTTTGTCCAATGTCCAACTTCTGCATAGAGACATCTATACTGGTCTTTATTTACTTACGAGCACTTCAGTTCATCACTCTACATTCTACACCTGACCTGGAAAGGTCTGTGTTAACTCTAACAGAAACTCGGGTCACTGCTCTTCCTTACTAGAAGGGCATTCCAGTGATTGACATTAGAAAGTTCCCAGCAAGGCCTTGCCACCAGACTGGACTCGTCCATGCGGTGTCACCAAGGAATGTTAAGTCTTGCAAACAGATGGAGGAACTTGCACAGCGTTTCCCAGTAGGCACAGGCGATTCCTGCAAACTCAGGAGAGTGAAAGTCACAGGAACAAAAATGTAAATTTCTGTGAGAAGACGTGATGCCATTACTAGCAGAGTTTAAGTGCTTTTAACTCTGGATAATGGATAATCTGCTGATTGCCTTGAAGGTGGATCTCCAAGCCCACAGAATGGTTTAAAAGTGGAAGGAAGCTGTATTAATCATTTTCTTAATTGTCTTTCTGTTTTTCTCTTTTTTCTGCTGGGGTCAGCAGGAATGGGAATCTTTTTTTTTTTTTTCCTTTTTAGATCAGTCTTATTATGATTATGATTATACTGAAAGACCTGGATGGGAGGAATGCTGCAATCTGAATTAAAAATAGCATTTTCTGTCCTCCCACACACAACACTTGAGTGCTCTGAATGCCTTTTATAAATGCAGACTTTCTGCCTGGCTAGATAAAAGAAGCTGTCACTTCATTTCCATAACGAACTCATTCCTGGGAGAATTCCATTGTTTTAGCAATAGAATTTTTGTAAAAGGCCTCTTATTTTGCCTGAAAAAGGTAACAAAAATGAACTTTTGAGAGCTTATTCGACAAAACAATTAAGGAGTGAAGAGAGATTTTCTCCTTTTTTGATATGTTAGGAGTTGTAAGTGTGAGAATCCCCTGAGCCATGATACTAGGATAAACCCCTAAGTCTGCAAGATGAAGGAGGAGGAGAGAAATCCTGTTGTTCTTTCTCCTAATAGAAATGGGGATATGTCATTCGCCGAGAATGTGTGTTTTAGAACGAGGTGACACATAGATGTTGCTAATTCTAAAGGGTTTTAAATATTTAGTTTTAAAGAGAGGTGGGAAACTTGTATGTTGGTGCTGTAAAGAAATTCCTTTTTTTTTTTTTTCTTTAGACAGAGTCTTGCTCTGTTGCCCAGGTTGGAGTGCAGCGGCGTGATCTCAGCTCACTGCAACCTCTGCCTCCCAGATTCAAGCGATTCTCCTGCCTCAGCCTCCCGAGTAGCTGGAATTACAGGCGCCCACCACCACGCCCAGCTAATTTTTATATTTTTAGTAGAGACGGGGTTTCACCATGTTGGTCTGGCTGGTCTCAAATTCCTGACCTCATGATCCACCCGCCTCAGCCTCCCAAAGTGCTAGGATTACAGGTGTGAGCCCCTGCGCCCGGCTCCTTAGGGTTTTTAATGAAACATGATCATCAGGTATTTTAACGGAGTTTCAGGACTCTGAAGACAAACCACATCTGCATCTTGCCAGCGTCCTTTACTCACAAAATAGTAGTTGGTATTTTCCTTTATTTGCACTTGAAATGTTGCAGCAAGTGGAATACAGCATCCTTCGTGGTGTAATGTGACTTGTAGTGGGCTCAAACAGGCCCGTGGGCATGTGGTCACATTCAGCACCCCTCTCTCTTCCCCATCCCTCCACACAATGGATCTGAGCTCCAAATATGGTATCAAACCTTCAACACCGCTTTCATAGAGAGAATAATTGTATTTCTTGTCACTTACCTGGCCCTCTGTTAGCCACATCAAAGTGTACCTGTCTTTGGCGTTTCAACAGGTAATCCCTAGCCATAATGCCAAATGGCATTTCTGTTACATGGTATTCACAGTTGAGACCACTGAAATCCCAGTTTTAAGCTAGAATGCTTTTATGAAGCCTCCTGCAAAAAAAGGAGATGTTTTCAATAGCACCTTTGTGTTGCAATACTTTTGTTCTGATTGTGTCAGAAAGTTGTAATATTTAAACAAGGAAGACAGTTACTTAGAATAGTATTTAAAAAAGAGTTTAAAGGATGGAGTTGTTGTATCTGTTGGCCTTTAATTTAATAAAACAAGTAGACCAAAAGGAAAACGAGTGCAGTTGACTTAGCATTTTTATGGAAATTCCTGTGGGAGCAAACATGCAAAAGTTAGGTAGCTAAATCTGGCACTGATTGGGATTCTGGAAAATAATTCTGTTATTTTTTTTGAGCTTTGAATGGCCTTTACTAATATACCAATACTAATTTCTTTTTTTTGAGACAGGGTCTCACTCTGTCACTCAGGCTGGACCACAGTGGTGTGATCTTGGCTCACTGCAACCTCCGCTTCCTGGGTTCAAGCAATTCTCTTGCCTCAGCTTTCCGAGTAGCTGGGATTACAGGCGCCTGCTACCGTACCTGACTAATTTTTATATTTTTAGGAGAGACAGCGTTTCGCCATGTTGGCCAGGCTGTTCTCGAACTCTTGAACTCAAATGATCCACCCACCTTGGCCTCCTAAAGTGCTGGGATTACAGGTTTGAGCTACCATGACCAGCCCCAATACTAATTTTTTAAAGCATGATTTGATGTCCTGGTGGTAGCTATGCAATTTTGCCTGGTAATATTTCATGAAAAGCAAGTTACAGTTTTGATAGGATGCTTCCAAGGTTGTGTTTTTAATACTTTTGGTGAATTCTGTTACTTGTGTCTGTTCAAAAGGACAGAGGTTGGGAGATGCATATGTGGGTTCTGTCTTTTCATTTTATCTTCACTCTCTGTTTGGTGCTTTGTGAAGTCAGGCCAAATAAAATAGTTGAAGGTACTATCATAACTCCCAATATTACAGCAAAAAGAGAATGAGAGGAAAATATTCAGCTATTTCTTTTTTAGCATTTTTACTAATTGTGTTATTAAAAAGGGGCAAATAGAGCAAGAATTGAAACAGAATGAAAATCAGAGGACAGGACTACACATTAGCATCTTGCAGACCTTAGCTGCTCATGATTTATACATGCTTCAGAAATTATCAAAGCATGAGGCACAGGCTGTGTCTCCACCTTCCCCATTTTCACCAAGTACTTCTGCAACACCTAAACACTGACCTTTTCAAGCAGGCACAAATAAAACTCTCCTCTGGGCAGAAGGTGTGTGATGACTCATGGCAACCAGAAAGGGGATGTGTAACTCAGGAGATGTGCAGTCTCTGGGCTTCTAGACCGAGATCTCCCCATCTTCCGAGCCACTGTTGTTTCTGTTGTACTTCAGCAATCCCTGCAGGACCTGCGTGTTGAACAAATAAGGCCAGGAATAGATTGTCAATAGGAGCACCTGACATCTTGTCTTTAAAATACTAATTTCCTGAGACATCATTCTACAGCTGCTCAGCACAGATTGGCTATTTCTCATCTATATGTTCAACTTATATTTTATTTTCATTTTATTCTTGATATGCAGACATACTTTTCTCTGATGTATAATTATATTGCATAGCAAACTTTGCACTATGTCAATAAAGAGATGTAACCTGCATACAAATACAGACACCTGCAGAGTCTCTGTATGAATAAATCCTTACCTTTATGTGATAAGCTATGCTAATGATAAGAAGCTGGCATGGATCAACATGAACTATAATTTTTTGAAAAACGTTTGGGCATAGACATTTTTCCAGCGTATTTACCTCTGTGATAGTGTGTTCTTTCAGCAGATACTAATTTTGGATTTTATTCCTTGAACACAAACCAGTTAATACACACAGACAATATTCTAAGTGCATGCTAGGCACCAAGGACTGCCAGTTTGTAAGAAATTTTGTAATGGATAACTCACATAAGTGATCAAATGTTGACTGAATGAGGAACACATGTATTGTGAATAAATCATATTCTTCAGAATACCTTGAGTTTTGGCCTGCCTCCCACATGGACCTCCCTCTACCTCTTCTTGAGGTCTCACTGGACTCAGTCCAGCCCTGCACCGGAGATGCCTCTCCCTGGGAAAGGGGCGTTTTTGGCCCAGCTTGCCTGTCACTGAAGCTCCTTGGTGGGCAGGGTGGAGACAGGGCTGTGCACCCTGCTGGGCTGAGTGTGCTCATTCAGAGGAAGCATTTCTAAACTCTGCAATTGCCAGCAGCCCTGGCAGCTTCTCTTTCTTCCTCAGAAAGAAAATACAGAGAGTTAGCTTTAGTCCTGAGTTGTAAAAAGAGGCCCTTGCGGAACATGTCATTGATGGACTGGGCAGTTTCCTTGGAGGCTTATGTGCTGGTTTTTCTCCAAGTCACCCAAAAGGGTGTTCTTCCATTTGATAGCCATGGAGGACAGAGACTCGAGTATAATATAAGTATAATGCCATGTTCTCAATCAGCTAACAAATATTGATCAATGATTAGTAACCTGGGGAAAAGGAATTTAAAAACCATAGGTATTGACATGCAAAAACAAAACAAAAAAGCCTTCTGATTGGGCAAGTTGTAGAATAAGAGGATAAAAGAAAGAGTCATAGAAAAAGTGGGATTTGAGCTGGTCTTAGGAGGTCTGGCTTAAATTTTGACACGTGGAGTAGAAATACGGGCTCTCAGAGAGGAAGTGAGAAGCTCACTGGCTGCTTCAGTGTACATGAGGGGAGAGGTAGAAATGAACTTGGAAAAGCATGCTGGGGCCAGATTGTGAAGATCTTAAACATCAAATAAAGAATTTCGAAGATTTTCAGTACGTAGGAACCAATGAAGGTATGGATGGCATGGGGAAGTTGTGTAATCTCTACTTTAGGAAGTTCAGTACAACAAGGATGACTCAGATGGTTTAGAGAGACCAGTGAGCAGGCTGCTGTGAGAGGAACTGAGTCTGAATTAGCACGGAGTAGTGAAGACAGAAAGGGTGAAGAATTGGTAGGACTCGACAACCGATGGAATGTGGGAGAAAGAGAAGATGATGATGCTATCATCATCCATCAGAAATGAAAGAGGAGGAACTGGGTTTGGAGCAAGGGCCTGGGAAGTTTTGAAACAGACATAATTTATTTCCACTGCATATATCCAGGAGCTTGTTGGGGGAGATACCAGGGACCAGGATACAGATTTAAGAGCGATAATCCGTAGAAGGAAATTATCATAGAAAGTGAAGACAACTGAGCAGATAGCCTTAGGAAATCTGTCCCCTCGAGTTAGAAAGAACAGGAAGAGCAGAAAACTGAAGAGGGGTTATAAGGAGTGGTAGAAGGAACCCAAGAAAGTGCCATCTCAGAGAAATTAAGAACATTTGTTTATTTGGGTTGCAGTAGACAAATAAAACTTACAGTGATTCAAGCCAAAAAAAAAAAAAGAATTCATTGTATCATATATGGATTGGTTTTCTAATGCTATGTGACAAATTACAAATGTAGTGACTTAAATAACACCTATATATTATCTCACAGTTTCTAGATGTCCGAAGTCCAGGCATGGCTTAGTTGAATTATCTGTTCAGGGTTTGGTGAGACTGAAATTGAGGTGTCGACAGGACTGCCTTCTCATCGGGAGCTCAGGGCCTTTTTTCAAGCTCACGTGGTTGTTTGTATTTAGTTTCTTGTGGTCTTAGGACCAAGGGCCCTGTTCGATTGCTGGCCGTGAGCTGGGGGCCACTCTGAGGTCCTGGCATCCACCTTCAGTTCCTTGCCACATGACTTGCCTCCCTCATCAGCGTGTCCTCTCTCACTTTGAATCTCATTCCTGGTAGAGCCCCATCCCTTTTAGAATTCTGTTAATTAGATCAGGCTCACCAAGATAATCTCTCTGTTTTAAGGTCAGTTGATTTTGGACCTCACTTATATTTGCAAAATACCTTCACAACAGCAGAACCTAGATTACCGTACCATCGACTGTCTGCCAGGGAGCATGGCAATCTTGGGAGCTACATTAGAATTTGGTCTATCATAATATAACTAACAATTCCAGGGATCAGGCTGGGTGCCATGGCTCACACCTGTAATCCCAGCACTTTGGGAGGCTGAGGCAGGTGGATCACTTGAGGTCAGGAGTTCAAGACCCAGTCTGGCCAACATGGCGAAACCCCGTCTCTACTAAAAATACAAAAATTAGCCAGGCGTGGTGGTGTGTGCCTTTAATCCCAGCTACTCGGGAGGCTGAGGCAGGAGAATTGCTGGAACCCAGGAGGTGGAGGTTGCGGTGAGAGAGATTGTGCCACTGCATACTAGCCTGAGCAACAGAGCAAGGCTCGGTCTCAAAAACAACAACAACAACAAAATCCAGGGATCAGTTTAACTTGGCATGGCTGAATCCAAGAGACTTTACCGTCATTAGGACTCGGATTTTCTGTCTTTTAGCTTTGCTCTCTTCTGAGAAGCTTCCTTCTCCAGGGGCCTTTCTTCAAGAGACGGTTAAAGAAACTAGCTCTTGGTAGCATCATGTTCCCATGGTCCCACTTGGAAAGAGCGTGTTGTTCTTCTTAGTTCCAGCTGGTCTGAGAGAGGCCTTTGATTGGCTTGCCTTGGGTATATGCCTACCCCTAAGGCCAGTCAGTGTGGCTGGAAGGATGCTGTATTGTGATTGCCCAGACCCGGGTCATATATCCACCTTCTGGGCCAATGTGTGAAGTCATCCCAGCCCAGATAAGAGCCGAGGGGAGAGGTCATTCCAGAAAGACACTGGGCAAAAGTGCTAGTGTACTAAACAAAAGGAAAAGAAAATGGGAGGAGCTATTACTGGTGAGCTGTATTAGTTGTTGGTAGAGAAGTCAGGAGGAGGCCTCAGCACAGGTCACTGCATTTAGAAGGTGGGAAACCATTCCTGACCTTTGGAGGAGAAGGGAGGTTACTAACCAAGAGAAAAGTGGTAGAAATCAAGCTTTAAATTTTAAGTAGTTGGTGAAATGCTAGCATTGAATGGATAGTACAACTGTTTGTTGGTAAACAGGAGAGCGGTGACAGCCATTTGGGATCATAGTAGGGTATGGAGTAGGTCTTGTATGAACAGCAGTGACTGAGTATGCTTGAAGTATGAGAAGTTTCCAGTAAAGAGAAAAAAGACCGAAGGGAAATCACAGGCAGAATTGACCCCAGCAAGATCTGGAGCCAGTAGGAGGAGAATGGATTCAGAACCCAGGTAGAGAGACTACATACAGTGTCATAACCTGGGTAATACACTGTGTGAAGTTTTTTTGGTTTTGAGGTTTTGGGGTTTTTTTTTTTTTTTTTTTTTTTTTGGTTGTCACCTCTTTGAAATAAACAGGTATCACTGGTTTCAATGTAGCTATCGTATGGTCATTAAATATACTCAAAAGACCCTCAGCATCTCTCTGGCCCTGTAATTGACAGTAACATTTAACCTTAGAGAAGTGTTTAAATGTGTGGTCCCTGACTAGCAGTATCAGCATCACCTGGGAACTTGTCAGAAATACAATTCTCTGACCCCACCCCCAGCCTGCTGAATCAGAATTTCTACAGGTGGGTCCTAGCAATCTCTGATTTAACAAGACCCTCTAGCCATTTCTTTTCCTTTCGTTTCTTTTTTCTGGGTGAGAGTCTTGTTCTTTCACCCAGGCTGGAGTGCAGTTTGTGATCATAGCTCACTGCAGCCTTGAGCTCCTGAGCTCAAGCCCCCTTCCTGCCTCAGCCTCCCAAAATGCTGGGATTACAGGCATGAGCCACTGCACCTAGAGTTCTCCAGCTATTTCTGATTGCTGCTTCGAGTTTGAGTATCACTGCCTCAGAGGTCTGCATCTCCCCTCCACATGCCATGAAGGTTTCCTTAATAGTGGCTTTGAGAAGCTATGAGACCTAAGGATGTAGGCTGCTTGTGACGAGGAAGTGGGAGAGTTTGTAAATCTTGAAAGGAGATGACAACTGTTCAAAATCCACTAATGATTAAAAGTGTAATGGGTTGGAAGAACGGAACAGAAAGGCTAAGTTGTAATTTAATTTTTTTCAAGTTTGTGGAGGGCTGACACATGATGATGATAGGCATCATCAGAGTTTCAATCCCTGGAGGACAGAGAAAGGTGAAATAGGCTTAAAGTGTAACTGTAAAGTGGTGGTTCTTTTGGAGTAAGGGTTAAGTCCTAGAACAGGTTTTAGATATGGATCATTTAATTTAAATCCAGGCTCTTCCACTAGACGCCATTAGGAGGTTGCAAAAGAAGGGCATGGCAAGGTTTCTTTCATCAAGGAGCTTAGAAACTGTTTGAGCCTTCAAGACTTAAATAAATCCAGTGGAGTATAAAAAGACAGTATAACAAAGTGCTGAACTGAAAAGGACCTTGGGTCAGAATGTGTGGTAGAGACTGTAAGTGCTGAGGGCAGTCAGGGAAAGGAGAAATTGGCATTGTGTCATTTTCTTCTCTAGGCAGAGGATGAAACTGACAGCCTGGTGTAATTTCCCAGGTTCGATGGCAAGATATTGGGCAGCTTGGCTTCAGTAAGTGCTTTTCCTTATTTTCTCTCTCTTCTTTCTGAGTGTGTCATGATTGCCATTTCAAAGTAAAGGTTTGTATTCTGTGACTTTGAATGTGGAATATTGTTAAAATTTTTGTTTGTATGGGAAGCTTGTAGGATAAATTACGTTTTATCTTGGGCATTTTAAATGGAAAGAGACTCAAATAGAAGTTTGGTACATTCGTTTCAGACAAGCTTTCAGGCTTACTTCATTTATGGGGAGAACATGAATGAGCCTGTTGGGTGATGCTTTAATGTTGTAGGATGCAGAACACAAACTACTGATTTTCCTTAGTGGAAGAATTAAGTTGAGCCAGATCTGGGATGGTAGGGAAGAAGAAAACACTTCAGATGAACGTGACATTTCCATTGCTTTTAATTTCTTTGTACCTTGCTTGCAGCTCATGTGGGTAAATAAACAGATCACTGAACCAAGAACCAAGAGAGAAGGTTGACAGAACACTGTTAAGGGTGGACCTAAGAGTTATTTAAGTCCAAGAGAGAAATAAAAATACCGTAATCATCAAGGGGAAGCCAGAAGTTTGGTACCTGATTCAAGGTACTTAAGAAAACGTGATCTGTTTTCAGTCCTTTTTGAGGGAGGGTTTTCTTAACTTCAGCTGTGGCATGCAGGTGTCCACAGAGAGCTTCCTTTTATTTCACTGTGATGACGGAGTGACTTGGGGTGCATTAGAGAGCTGGGTCATTATTTGCCATCACGTCAAGAATAATACCTGCATCAGGTGTGTTCCTCTCACAGAAATTAATCACAGAGAAGGTGTGTGTTGCTCTCATGGCCTAGCATCAGAAAGACGAATCATCTCTTATTTCAAGGTATGGAGAACAGTAGTGTCACTCACTTCTTTTTCAAGGAGACTCAGTTGAAATGGCGAAATAAAAAAGAGTGAAATAACAGAAAACAGTTGTACATCACTAGATCAGTTCATATAATGCACAGACTGTTTCCTCTACCTGGAAACCTGATGCCTGGCTAACTTCTACTCATCTTCGTCTTTCCTGTTGGAATGTTAGTTTTGTAAGACAAGCTTTCCTGAGACTCTCCTTCTAAGTGAAGTACCCCCATTGTGACTACAAATCACAATGTTCATTTTTCCTTCATATTGCCTGTATAGTTTCCAAATTTTATACATCTACAAAACTCATGTAATTCTTTAATGTCTGTCACTCTTGAGGCAGTGAGCTCCTTGGGTGCAGGGTCCTTGGCGACTTTGTTTACCACATATTCCCCAATTGAACACAGAGCCTGGTGGATGTAGCAAATACCAAGTGAAATTGTATCAAGTGAATGATTTAATTAATGAGAAAACACTTGGTAAACTGTATTCATTATGAAAGTGATGGTTGATTATATGAGTAATTAACCTCCTTTCTCTTTTCTGTCCTAATTTTGTCTCTCCATTTTTTTTTTAGTTATTTTGAGGCATGCTTGTCAGTGTTTTACCAATTTTAAATCTAAGATTTGTTATTCATTCTTGCCTTTTTTGAGATGAGACCACTCTTTTTCTTCCTCAGAAATGCTATGAATGACACCCACAGTACTAATACTACAACTCTTTTTTTTTTCTGTGCCTGCTCGTGACTTTGAAAGGAACAACATGACTTGCCTGTGAGGATGATGTATTTGGGAAGCACACGAGATTCTGGTGTAGCACCTGAATTCTGTTTCTCGTCATCCTTAAAGCCACTAATACAAGTTCCTGTGCCTCAAGGGTGCCTCTCAAAAGTACACAAGGCAAAATAAGTTGATAGCATTGTTCCAGAAGAAGCTATTCCTCGGTCAGCCTTAAAAAGGGACGGGGCTGGGGTTGGGGGAGGGGGGTGGGCTGAATCAAGAAATCCAGGTGTGGAAAATATTAATGATCAGGATATGAATAAGTCTTTTCATTAAAAGCAACAGCCAATAAACAACAGTTATCCAGTCCTTTTCCAGCAGGGTCCCGGTGTGCCACTTTTGTGGGTGTAAGTGTTGTCTTCGGTGGGCGGGAATGGCAGACAGCCAAGTGGAAAATTTCACAGCGTTGCAAACATTCAGTGCACGAAACGCTGCAAACCAGCAATCTGAGGGAGCCGTGTACCAAATAACCACGCTCCTGCATGTGCCCTCCTGCCCATCTTACACTCTTTCTCTCAGCCTCCTGCTTGACACCTTCACTTTCTTTTTCCTGGAGATGCCAGAAGCCTTTGTTTCTGGTCCTTTTCTCTCCTGAACCTCAGCACAGTAGGGCATGCAGACGTTTGGATGCTCCAGGGATAGCTGATTATTGGTGCCTCGCCAGTGCTGGCGTTTGTATTCTGGCTCCAGAGCTCAGGAACAGGCTTATGACCACCAATAATGCTTTGTGTTTACATAGTGGCTTTCTTCTGGGGAACTGTGTGTGCTTTGCAAGAATGATCCTCTTGATCTTCTCCATGACCCAGTGAGGTATGAGAATGGCAAAACATGCTAGTCCTTGCCTCCTTTTGCATAAAAGCCAAGTGGTCTGTGTTGAGGCTTTTGCAGGTTTGCATCTCAGCTAAGATTGCATCTGAAGTCTCCCAGAAATGGCTTCAACTTTGGGGTAAGGAGAGGCTGGCTGTACCACGCTGTGTTCTTTTTGGGGAAAGAGCAGAAATATTGAACTTCTTTTTTAAGAAAATGATCTTCGGTGAAGTATCAATTCATCTAATTGGTTGTGAGACTTTATTTGTTGAGATAACAAGTGATTTGATGATGTGTTTACCTTTTTCTTTTTCTTCTGTTCTATTTCCACGCCAGGTATTTCTCACTTCGCTGTGAAAGGAAGAAAGAACACGCCTGAGCCCAAGAGCCTTACAGGAGCCCTCCAGCACCTGTGGGAAGTCTCCATGGTGAAGTATAGGCTGAGGCTACCTGTGAACAGTACGCAGTGAATGTTGTAAGTTAACAACCAAGCACAGTATCTGCAGTGGCTTGCCTTGTTAAGATTCATGAATCACTTGATGTAACTGAGCCAGGTGTTGAAGGAGTATTAGCCTGAGCTCTAGGTGATCAGCTAATTTCTTTTTTTAAGGGAAGAGGTCCTGTTTGAATTTGCTGGAACTTGCCTTTCTCTCAGCTTCTGTGGCATGCTGCAGACTATCTACTTCTGGAATAAAAAGACAGAACACCTTTTCTACTGGGTACAATCAAATCGTATCAGATTTAGAGCAGCTCCTTTAAACTGGGCTATTGCAATTCCTTTAGGTTGGTGAGTAGGGGGTTAAATTCTCCAGGCTAAGGATTAGCAATCAGAATTTCCATCCGGCAATTACTCTTCTTTATGTGCAGTTGATGAAAATGACATTTTTCTCTCTGGTTTTTAAAATCTTGAGGTATGCAGGTTAGAAGCACAAGTTGTGTTTGGTGCTTCTCTTGTTCACAATGAGCTGATTTACTGGTTTTGATCGGGTTACTGGCTTGGGATTTTGAGATGAGTAAATTTTGTTCCCACATGTCAGCTGAGGGCTGCCTTGCATGACAAGTTTTAGTGTCGGTAATGGAAGAGATGACAAAGTGTGACTTCCGGGAGCTCTTCCACTATGAAATAATGCAAGGGTGCTCAGCCCTGCTACTTTCTGGAGAGTTTACCTTGTTGCTGGACTGGGTCACAAAACAGAGTCAGCAGAGTTTGACCAGGAAGGAATAGAGTCACATGAAGCCCAGGGTGGCTTGTGAGCACCTCTGAGAATGAGAAGATACTATCTTCAAATTTTAGGAAATGATGAGACAATCTCTTCTAGGTTTTTGTTGTTGTTTGTGTGTGTATATAAATATATATGAATATTTCTGTTGCATATATGTATATTCTTATTTATGTGTGTGTGTGTATATGTATATATATTTTTTAAAGTTTCCAGCTTCTTGTTAATTCAGCCAGAAAACTTTTTTGAGCATTTATTACCGTTTTTGTTTTGTTTTGTTTTGTTCTTTTGCAGTTGCGTAAAAGATTTGAAAAGAGCACAGTGCACCATGTATTAGGGAGACAAATATTGGCGTGGAAAAAAATTTTCCTAATTTTTTTTTTGTTTCATGGATTTCTAAACATTTGTATTAAAATATGCATATGTATCTATGTCATCTCCTCAGGGTTAAATAATCAGTAATATTACTATGAGATTATTCAAATGTTCCCAGTGCTTCATTGAAAGCAGACAGCAAGAGACAATGAACTTTCCATGTGTTTCCCTTCTGTACATGCTGGGGCTAGTCAAAATCAGTCAACCTGGAATCAGCTGACCTGAATCCTATTCCTACTGTCGAGATCAAGTAGCTTGGGCAAGTCACGAGTCCCCATAAAGTGATATTTTGCAAGTCTGTGTTTTGCTCCATATTACCTTATTTTTATTTTATTATTTTAGTTGAGAAAGTGTCTCACTCTGTCACCCAGGCTGGAGTACAATGGTGTGATCTCGGTTCACGGCAGCCTCTGACTTCCACGTTGCTCAAGCAACCCTCCCACGTCAGCCCTCAGAGGAGCCGGGACCACAGGTGCACACCACCATGCCTGGCTAATTATTTGCATTTGGTAGAGACAGAGTTTCACCATGTTGTCCGGGCTGTTCTTGAACTCCTGAGCTCAAGGGATACTCCTGCCTCTGCCTCCCAAAATGCTAGGATTACAGGCATGAACCACCGTCCCCAGCACATACTGCCTTTTTATTAAGCGGTCAGCATCTAGGTTTGGGGTTCCCATGAGGGACAGAGCATGGTAAAGGCACTATTATTTTTTTTTTAAAAAAACCCTTATTGTAGAAGTTTCTATCACTATCAAGGAATAATTGTGGGCCATGTTAGATTTGGGTATTCCAGTTATGGTGTATTTTACTAGAAATTATTTTCCCAATCAGGTAACTTTTAGAATGTACTTGTGGTGGCATTTTTTTTTTCAGCGTTTTCATCCTAGGAAACAAGTGTCATATATAAAATTGCTTTAGGTTTCAGGCTCTATTTAAATGACTCATGCAGTTACCATAATCAAGATAGCTTTTGTTTCAAATCTGGTGGGTTTTTTGTTGTTGTTTTAACCGTTGCTTTGAACTGTTCATGTGACACCCTGTCAGACCTCAAAGATTAAGTGAGGTTTTCAAAGAACTTCTAAAGTATATACTTTAAGATGCCACATGGCAGACTTGAAGTAGTTTTAAAATCCTTCTGTAAATGGAGTGTGTCGAGAGAGGAAGAAAATACCAAATTCTAGTGAACTCTTTGCATGCTAAGTACTTTCTTTGAAAACTGCATTTGCTTGGTAAGCGCAGTGGGGGTCCCTAGTTTTCTTAGTAAATTGTGTTATTAGTAACCTTTCATTACCTGGGCACATGTTTACGACACTGATTTTCTATCTTCCCTGGTTCTAGTGTCCTGTGTGCCTCAAAGCCTGTGCCATGGAAAGCTGTCACAGTAGAGAAGGCAGGCAATTTTCAAAGAATGTGTGTTTGCACATATACAGGATCTGGGAGTGGGTGTATAACTATGGGAGTGATAATCACAGCAGCCGTTGGAAGTAGTGGTTCCCATACTCAGCAGTCCCTGCAGACTGCACCCCAAACTCCTCACTCCCAGCTTTCGTTCCTCTGTGTGTACCATTAACTGCCTCTCAAATCTGCTACTGCTTGCCAGCAGATGGCCTTTTCCCCTGAGGATGTTTTGGACTGGCTCTAAGATGGGGTATCTCGTACAAGAAGAGAGTGGTGCTGACGCTGAGCTCAGAGGCAGCAAACCTGGATTTGATGCGCAGTGCTATTGTTAGCCATATAACCTTGGGCCCTCTCCACCCTGAGGACTCGTTTTATGATGGGCAACATGAGAAAATTGAGTTAAATGACTCCCAGGGATGGTTCTCGCTCTAAGTGTCTCAGGTTGCGTGAAGTATCAGCCTTAGATGAGGCCGATTGAACCTCTGTTTTACCGTCTTTTGCTCCTGAAAATCAGTGATTTGGCACTACCTCATGTACAACTGTTTTTAAAACATTAAGCACAGTCTTAGAATTATTACATCTTTTACCACCACGAAACCCTTTCCATAAGACCTTCCTGGGCACCATATGACAATTCAAATGTATTTATTTGAGACCTTCCTTAGACTGTAACTTTAGCTGTTTAAATTTAGGATCCACACTCATTGGTCCTTTTGAAAATAAACAGGAGCCATTTTTGAACTTGCGTTTTCTAAAACGAACCACCTCTGTGCTCAAATATTGTTTAGAGTCTAAGCAAGGAGACAGTGATCCATATGTCATTCCTAAGCTTCTCTGCTTCCTTAAGAATTCTTGAGCTACCTTATCAAAGCAACCTTTCCTGACCCCCATAAGACAGCATCCATCCCATCCCTCTCCGTCCTCTAGCCTGCTGTGTTTTTCTTCTGAGCACCTTATATATATTTATTTGTTAATCGTCAGTCTCCTCAGCTAGTCTGCAAGCTCTGCAAAAGGAGGGACGGTATCTTATTCTTATTCTTATTCCCTGGTGAATGAATAACACCTGAAACACTGCTTGTTCCATAATGGGCACTCAGTAAATATTCATTGAGTGAATGTCTAAGGATAGAATGAGGCTGTCCCTGGGTTTCTCATGTGTGGGCCTGAGACATTAGGGAAAGAAACACACATGCTATTCTGATGAGAATGCTTGAATCTGATAGCAGTTTAAGGGTGAGGGGAAGGGATGGAGAGTCTAGACTATTTTCTTTTCCTTAGAAGTGGATACTTGATGTGTATAAAGAAATGTGGAGAGGGAACAATTTGTGTTAAAAAAAAAAAAAAAAGAAAAAAAAGAAAAGATTTTCTAGACCTATCAGTAGAGTTTGGGGATTTTCTAATACTTTTTTTTTTTTTAATTCTGTGCTGTCTGTATTTCCTCTCTTCTTCCATTTGAGTGGTTTGCTTTAACACTTGTGGGCATCCTGCCCTAGCTTTCTGTGAGCGGTAGTGGTTTTGCCTCTTACATCACATCATTTCATCCCTGCTTATGTTCATGTTTCATTTCAAAGTAGGGCCAGGCTCGAAGTGCTGTATCTCCCTAGAAAGGACTGACTGAATAGTGCTTCATTCCAGTGCACACCTTAGAATCAAACAATAGTGTGCTGCTCAAATTAAACCCATTTAATGGCTCTGTGGTGTGTGATGGGAAGTTCACAAAGGCTTTCTTAGGGAGGCATTGTGCTATTTAGCTTTTGAGGACGGCAGTAATAAAGGTTTCTGGAATTTTGTGTGTTTATGGACTCCCTTTTCAGAATAACTGCTCTGAGTGCAGGAATTACATTATTCCTGGGAAGAAATGGAGAGACTAAAATAAACACCTCCGTGCCTGTGTAAACAGCATTATGCTCTCTGTATAAGTCTTAAAGAATGGGAACTGAATTTCTCTTGCTCTAAATCTCCAGAGTAAGAGAATTGCACATACACACTCTAATAAGAGTAAGCTGGGAATTTCCCTGTGTGTCTGTCAATTTGTACCTTTTAGATTTGCCATCTGTGATACCAAATTCTTCAGCGCTATCATAAAAAAAATCTGCAGTGGATAAGGGGGTCAGGAGAGAAGGGGAGAATCCACTGTTGGACAAGTCAGGGAGAACAATCTCCTTTTTCTTAAGTCCTTGTTTGTAATGGCACTGCAAATTGATCTGCAGACTGTAAAGGCAGAGAGGTTCTGACTGAGCTCCTTCATGCAAGTGCGCTGCGTATAGCTTCAAGTCTTCTAGAATTTTCTCTTTCACCCGTTTCTCTCTCTTCTTCAGACTTCCTCAAATAGCTTGTGATTGACAGCTTCGCTAGTTCCTGGCCATTGCCCCTGGTGTGTTATTTGGGATTGGCACCTTTGGCAGGGTCTTTGCAGGAGCCACTGCTTCTAAGAATTGGTGTCAGAGCTACCTCCTGAGGCGGCTGACAAAGTGTAGTCCATCCCAGGCATACCCTTCCCCCTCGGCACCATCTTCCTCAAGTGTTCAGCCCTTCCTCTCAGCATCTTGGAGAGGAGGAGGAAAATGCATGGAACACCCAGACATGTGGAAGAAAAACAGTTCATAGAACTTTTACAACATTCGTGTTCTATGGGGGGAAAAAAAGCATCAACAGCCTGGTCAGGCTGCTTTCTAACTGAATAGTGCCGAGGTAAAATGCTTTTGTGTCCTCTTTGTGTGTGTGTGAGAGAGAGTTTCACTTTCGTTGCCCAGGCTAGAGTGCAGTGCCGCGATCTCGGCTCACTGCAAGCTCTGCTTCCCAGGTTCAAGCGATTCTCCTGCCTCAGCCTCCCGAGTAGCTGGGATTACAGACATGCACCACTATGCCCAGCTAATTTTTTTTTTCTTTTCATATTTTAAGTAGAGACTGGGTTTCACCATTTTGGCCAGGCTGGTCTCGAGCTCCTGACCTCAGGCAATCCACCTACCTAAGCCTCCCAAAGTGCTGGGATTACAGGCGTGAGCCACTGTGCCGGGCCCTGTGTCTTCTGTAAGTTTAGAGTTCACTCAATACCATGATATTTATGAAAAGACTGTTGTGTGCCAAAATGTGCTCCAGTCTCTCAGGGATCCAGTGCTGAGTAATCTGTATTTACCACCCTTTGAGACTCTAGGAGGGCGCTATAGGAAGATGTACTTAGTGCAGAGTCAGGTGTACCGAAAGGGACGATGGGTAAGAGTCTTCAGCGCTGGAATTTCAGGAAAGACATCTAAACTGAGCCATCAAGCAGAGGTAGAATTTCAACCCAATGTATGTATGTATTTCAAGAAGGTAAAGGGGGCTTTGAGAAGAGACTAGGAATCGTCTTCTGTAACTACTTCTGTGTCTAGGCACATGAGACCTCAGAGCCAGAGCTTTCTTTCCATCAGAAATTGTGTGGTTTGAACACTAACAAAGACGTGAGGATTTGTAGCACATGGCCACCAGACCACCATTTTCTTCAGGATCATTTTAAATCTTTTTTTTTTTTTCTAGACCAAGACTCTGGCTGTGTGGCCTCGGCTGGAGGGCAGTGGCACGATTTTAGCCCACCGCACCCTCTGCTTCCTAGGTTCAAGCGATTCTCCTGCCTCAGCCTCCCAAGTAGCTGGGATTACAGGCTTGCACCATGGTGCCTGGCTAATTTTTGTATTTTTCAAAGACACGGGGTTTCACCATGTTGGCCAAGCTGGTCTCAAATTCATGAGCTCAAGTGATCTGCCCGCCTTGGCCTCCCAAAGTGCTGCGATTACAGGTGAAAGACACCACAGTGCCCAGCCCATTTTAGATCTTTATATGTAAAACTTGAAGCTAGAACTTGGGATGCGTAAAGAATGATGCTTCCTAACGTTAGTAAGGGTAGTGTTTCCAACTGAAGTTTGGACAGTAAAACACATCTAAAATGAAAGATACATTTTTTCAGTGGTATAAATTTGAAGTGCCCAATGTTCAAGAATTCACAAGAAAGAAGGGCAGGGTTGACTGAATAGTGGTACCACCCAGAAGGGAAATATGAAGCCAGTGAAAACCCTTCCAGATAGAGACCAAATAATTCCCATAGTGTGGGCATCTCACAGGTCAATCTGATTGTCATTTGTGTTGTAATATTACTGATGTATGTCATTTATCTTAAAGTCTGCCATACCATAGTACTCTAATTATTTTCACTATTCCTCCAAAAGATTGTTGTTTCTTCTTTGCTTTCTTAAGGAAAGATGAGGCACAAATAAGAACTAGTTGACATTGTTTAGTCATAGAACCCGAACAATATCTATTGGTTCTTAACAACACATAAATCGCTCCTTAGGACTCATGTAAAGAGACAAATAGAAAGATTACTTCATTTTTAAAATTATCTAAATGTTTCACTTTTGTAAAAGAGTCATACCATAAAAATATTTAACCATGTTTCCATCATGAATTCATGTTAAATTTCCAGTGGTAGCTATGTAATAAATTATTGCTAAGTAGAATCGTAGACTGAAAGAATTAATCCATCTTCCGTAAATCCTGAGGATTATATTAACCTTTTGCAGACACCTAAACAAGTACATTACATGATTCAGAAAAAGTCATTTTTGACAAGTAGAAAATGATTTTTAGGTGTGATAGCAAATTAGCTGTTTGAAACCTATGTTAGAGAAATTAAGTTTTCAAAGTAATTTTTTTTTCTTTCTGTGCTTATATTCCTGAAACAACTTAAGGAGAGTATCCCTAGATGGAAACAGAAATGGAAGACAAATGGTGATCCCCAGTCATAATCTTTTATTTACAAAACTCAGGCAGGTTCTTGTCATCATGCTCTTTGGACTCTTAACCATCTTCTTCTACTTCGAAATTCCACTTATTTCTCATTACCTTTAAAAACAGCATCTTGTGATCATCTCCTGGTCTTGAGTGCCTGGCACCGGGAGGTGACCTGCCTATAGTGCTGGGAGAATTCACTGCTGGGCACCTGCACAGGTCCTGGGCTGTCAGTTCTGTGTTTCAATTTGCACATCAGCCATCCTCACCAGCATTCCTTTGCGCATCTAGAAATGAAAATGCTCTTGATAAAATGATTTTCTAAAGTTTCCATTAGGTTGCTTTTCATTTCGTTTTCCTTTCTTCTTCTCAAGCCTTTGTGGCTTGCATAGAATTGAAAAAAAAAAATGTAATTTCTCCGGGGCTAAAATCCAAGACTTTGATGGCAGTCTTAATGCCTGGGGCTCCTACGAGTTGCTACCCGTTATAAGCATTGTAAAACTCACCCTGCAGAACAAAGAGAACTGGGCACAAATGTTATTCTCTTCTACTACCATGGCAAGCCCTAGTGTTCCGGTTTCCTTTGCCTTTTTCTTCTTTGATCTCTAAAAGGAGGTAGAAGAGTATAATGCTTTTGTTCAGAAAGGAGAGAGCTATTGCTTGTCCAGACACATTGTTTTTTTCCTTCTCTTTGGCAACCTCAGTGGCTCTACCTGTTTCTGGCTCTCATACTTCTGCTTATGAACAGCCTTCCTCCCTGATTTTCAGGAAACTAACAAATTAAAGGTGCAAATGTCAGGTGGTTGCTGCATATCTACTGGCTCACATAATTCAAAACTGAGTCGTTCAGTCTGTATCTAGAGCTAGTACCTTGCCCATTCTCAGCCACCACCACATCAAGCACAAATGTAGATGAAAGGGTACTGTGTCAAGGTGAGAGCTGCCCACTGGTAGTGTTACTCTGCCACTCGCTGTAGGGGACAGATTAGCTGCCAATCGGTATCTCATCGCTGTCATCGGAGTTTACAGTCCAGGTTCCCACTCCACTGGTGATCTATTTCTGTGTCTCTGCAGTGATGCCAGTTGTCCTAGCAACGTGCTGGCTGGCACTTCCTTAAAGGCAAGCAAGGGAGTGGCAGTGGAAGAGGGTGGCCTCCAGAGGGTCAGAAGGGAGTTGGCAGTCACCTTGCTCAAAGAGGATTTTCCATTTCCCTCATCTGGGCAGGCCTCCAGGAGGAGGACATCACTTACTAAGTGTATCATGGGAGTGTCACTTAATAAGGATCATGGACCACGTGGTCTTTCTGGTACAGATAGAATCCCATGGAGAGTAACAAATGAATTAATGGATAGTCCAGGCAGAATGTGGGGACTGTCAGGCCAGGGTGTTAGGCGATCTCAGAGCATCTGATGGTATCAGCTTTTCTTGTGAATTGGGTTAATGTTCTGGTTGTTGATCAGCACTAGCATGCAGAGTTGGAGACACGAGTAGATGTTTGGGAGGAATCAGAGGTCAAGGGAGGCAGAAGGAAGGAAAACACCACAGCAGTCCCTCTTAGCCCCTTTTCCTGTTGACAGGTCTGGCCTGAAAGCCGTCCAGTGTAATGAGAGCCTTCTTACTGGGCTCTGGTAATTTATCCATGCACCCAGCATTGAAAAGAAATATGGCTTACCGTGTACTCTTCTTTTTAATTGCTCTCCTCTCTTTATGCCATGCTGAATTGGCACTAAGTGACTTCTTCTGCCATTTTCTGAGTTGGATCCAAAGAACATAGAAATCCTGAGGATTGTATCTTAAAGTCCCTGTCCAAGGTGGCCTTGCCTAGATGAAATCTAAAATCGCCAGTCAAGTGATATTGGCAGTCCTAGAGGCTTTCTTACATGGCCACATCTCTGTGGAAGCCCCTAGGCAATGGATTTGGGTGACATTTTCTTTTGGGGGTGCTTCTGTCTGTGTGACCCTGGAGACGTCAAGTCATTTTTCACAAAGAAAGAGACTCAAAGTGGGTCTCTGCCAGAAAATGGGGAACAAGGGAGACTGATGAAAGAGTGTCCCCAGAGCATCGGAGACCTACAAATGATCAGAAGTATGAAGTATGCATTATTGCCTTTCCCTTTGCAACTAAAACATGACCTTCATCATTTATTCCACTGAATGACCACACTCACGCTGAGATGATTGCATGAAACTGTGTGCTTATGGTGGGAAAGGCATTTAGGGTGTAACTGACCGTTTCTAGCACCTTTTGTATACTCAACAAGTATTCGCTACTTCACCTATAGCTGGAATAAGGGTTGGTAGTAAAGATCTGGGACTGGAATTAAGAGAAACAGCTTTTGGAAAAAGAAAAACTCCAAGGGTAGCTGTTTGTACTTTCAGAGCATCCCATGTTTTCAGGATGTTTCATAAGAGATAAAGTAAATCAGTTTTGTTTGACAGTGTGTAATGTGCCCAGCCTAGCTCATTATTTTAAATTGCCAAAATGATCTAAATGATAGAAGACACTGTGTGTTCCTGAAATATTAAATACCTATTAAGTGCATTTTGATACTGTGGAGAAGTACAGTTTTGTTTTATTTTGTTGGATTATTATATAACTGTTAAAACTTATTGTTTAAATACTCATCATTCTTTATAGTGCACAGATAATAAAGCTAGTTCTCCCGTGTGAATAAGAAATACAACTAATGCAACTGGCATTAAGCTTAGAAGATTCAGAGTCGTCTCTAGGTTTGATGGTTGCTTTTTTAGAAGAAATTTGGTCAAGTAGATGTTAGCCTAGTTAGGTTTCATGAACTTCATGTTTTATATGCTTGTCTTTTTATGGCCTATGTAGATACACAGTAAATAATTGGAACTGTACTAGAACATAAAGAATCTGTTGGCTAGGCGCGGTGGCTCATGCCTGGAATCCTTGCACTTTGGGAGGTCAAGGTGGGCAGATCAGTTGAGATCAGGAGTTTGAGACCGCCCTGGCCAACATGGTAAAACCCCTGTCTCTACTAAAAATACAAAAATGAGCTAGATGTGATGGTGCATGCCTGTGATCCCAGCTGCTCAGGAGGCTGAGTCAGGAGAATCACTTGAATCCAGGAGGTGGAAGTTGCAGTAAGCCGAGATCATGCCATTGCACTCCAGCCTGGGCGACAAGAGCAAGACTCTGTCTCAAAAAAAAAGAAAGAATGAACTTGTTATCTCACCTTCCTGAATAAGTTGTCGTTGATCACAGGGGTAGGTGTGAATCAAAATATTAATGACTAGGCTGGGTGCAGTGGCTCAAGCCTGTGATTCCAGCACTTTGGGAGGCCGAGACAGGCGGATCACCTGAGGTCAGGAGTTCAAGACCAGCCTGGGCAACATGGTAAAACCTTGTTTCTACTAAAAAAATATACATATATATAAATTAGCCAGGCGTGGTGGTGTGTGCCTGTAGTCCTAGCTACTCAGGAGGCTGAGACAGGAGAATCACTTGAACCTGGGAGGCAGAGGTTGCAATGAGCTGAGATCATGCCACTGCACTCCAGCCTGGGCAACAGAGTGAGGCTCTATCTCAAAAAAAAAAATTAATGACTAAGGAGAAGATGGGGCACCTTGGGCTTGGTCTAATAGCAGGAACCTCAGGCACCTGGGTTCTCTTCCCATTCCTGCCCTTTTAGACCATGGGCAAGCTACTTTTTTTCTGGGTGCCTCTATTTCCTTATCTTCCAAAGGAAGATCATTATCACTGCCACTTAACAGCATCAGATTTAAAGGTATTAGTCCATATAAGAGGCTTTTTGAATCACATTTGGGTTCAAATTTCAGACCTGCCACTCATTAACTGTGTATCCTTTGAGAAATTGCCTGCCCAACTTCTCTGAGCCTTACTTACCTCATCTATAAAGAAGGTCTGACACCATTGCTACCCTGAGAACTTGTGAGAGTTAAATGAGATAAAGTCTGTTTAGTTTTTAGCCCAGTGATTGCTCCCTAATAACTGTGGCAGCCATGATGCTGTTATGATGATAAATTTCACAAACCAAAATCTATCATGATGTGTTGCTGAAGTGAACAGGTGAGCAGTTGCAACTTGTTAGTCTCTTTGTTGTAGAGACATAGCCTCTGTAATAGGAGTTGTCATTAACTGTCATTGTCATTACACTGACAGTGAATTCGGTTATGTATTGTTAAGACCTTCTGCTTCCTTGACATGTATATAGTAGAATGATTCTGACAGTGAAGGTGACACATTTGTCAGAATTAT
Source organism: Cacajao melanocephalus (assembly GCA_963573385.1). Lineage (NCBI taxonomy): Eukaryota > Metazoa > Chordata > Mammalia > Primates > Pitheciidae > Cacajao > Cacajao melanocephalus. The sequence continues at coordinate 58,640 of CAUYLG010067061.1, forward strand.
CCATGTGCATATGCTGAGGGCTCTTGGAATTTTAGGTGAATTTTAAAGTATTAGTCAAACTGAAAGGCACAGTGAGTTTGGAAGCTCTAATAGTCTCATCTATAAAAGGAGTAGGGAGATTCCCAAAGGCTATTGATATGAGTTAGAACTCTAAAAAAGTAAAACATTAAAATACATTTTGATGTGGTTACCATGTCTAGGTGGTGATAGGTAAAAATGGTCTAGTCTAATTCTTTGAAATTGAGGATAGAAGAAAGCCTGAAGATGGATATCTACATTCTTGTGTCTTCTTTCAGCAAATATTTACAGAGAGAGAGAGAGAGAGAGAGAGGGAGGGAGTGTGTGCGTGTGTGCACGCATGCGTGCATGTGCATGCTACGGCTGGGCATTCACAATAGCTAAAGGAGCTTTCAGTCACTGGGGAGATAAATGAGAAAATAGGCAACTCCTTTACACCATGACCAGTGCTCTCCTAATGGAACCCACAGGTTGCCATGGATGCAAACCAGCGTGGCATCTTCTGGGGTCAGAGAAGCTTTCATCCTCGGACCTGAAGGATGAGTAGGTGTTAACCAGAAAACAAAGTGGGTGTATCGGTTAGCATATACTGTGTAACAAGCCATCCCAACAATTAAGGGCCAAAACCACAATCTTATGATTGTGTGGGCGGGCCACCTGGGCTATTTTAGTCTGGGCCAGCTTGACAAAACCTAGTTGATCCAACATGGTCTCTCTCATGTGGCTACTGGAGGGCTGGCTTGCCTGAGAGATGGCGGATCTTCAGCTGGGACAGCTTCTCTCTGCTTCAGGTGGCTTCTCCTCCTCCAGTAGGATAGTCTGAGCTTCTTCACTGTGCAGCCTCAGCGTTCCCAGAAGCAGGAAGAGAGAGCAAACCCCAGTGTAAGGTGCTTTTCAAGCTCTGCTTCAAGATGCTTGCTAATTTCCCTTTAACCAAAGCAAATTACTTAATTTGTTCACTTCAAAGGATGGGGAAACTCTAGCTCTAGTCATATTGGGGACATGTGCAAAGCTCAAAGGTAAGAGAGAACATGGTGTGTTGCAAGACTGCGACTAATTAAGAGTGGCTGAAGTCAGGCATATGCGAAGCCTCATGAAGAACAAGCCAGATCATGAAGTGTCTTTTCGGTAAGCTCTGCTGAGGAGTTTAGAATTTATCTTGAAGACAGGAGAACAATCTTCAAAAGAGTTTAAGCAGGATGTTGACGTGACCAATAAGATGTGTAGGGCATGGTTAGGCGGCAAAAGCCTAAAAGCCTTCATTAGCCTAGACAATTCAGGAAGCTTGCAAAGAGATGGCCCAGGGATAGCATAGGAGAAGACAGGGGGACCTGACAGAGTGGTGGCTCAAAGCTGACGTGTGCTTTTAGAACAATGTGACCAGGAAAGGGGTTGGAGGCCCTCCAGGGTCGAGCAGAAGAGACAGAAGCTCAGATCATGAGCAGTATCTGTATGAATCTGGCGGGAGAACTCTGGCAGTGTTCCTCACCTCTCTCCGTTGTGGGATCCTGCCAGACTCCAGTGTCCTTGGGTTCTGAATAAACACCTACCAAGGGGCTGAGTCAAAGAGGTCCCATTCTCTGAAAGTGTCTTCTTATCATTGTCATCACCCAGCCAATGACTCTTTTCCTTCCCACATGTTTTTCCTTTTGACCTCAAAATAAACAGGGTGTTCAAGGGCCATGGGGCACTCTCAGAATGCTTCTCTGATCTCGGATAGGACCGTGCTCACCCATTAATTTCCAGATCTGACCTTTTAACTACACTTTTAAGCATAACTCTTTCAAAATGCAAAAATAGAAATGACTGTTTCATTTCACCAAATTCAAGTCGCCAAGAGTGAGAACGTGTGGTTTTCACCGGTATGTTTGGGGACCAGTTTGTTGTCCCTGAAACTGCCTGATAGCGGGTCGGAGTGTCTGGGTACTTTTCAGTCTCTGGAGTTATAACTCAGATGTTGAAAGTGCTATCTTTTATAGATAAAAATGAGGGAGGGAAGCATCGAACATGTGTGCAATGCACATAATAATTTGCCAGGTTTTCTTTCTAATCTTTTCATTAAAAAATAAAATACAGAAGAGTCTAAAAGTAGGGCAGGCTGCCTTCATTCCTGTACTCTTTTCCTTAAGGGACACCTTCCCTAACCAAATAATTAAAAATAAATGGGAATTACGGGAATAGAGGAAGACAAGAAGGAAAACTAAAAACACAGAACCTAATCTTCCAGGGGCAGGCAGGCCACTTGTGTAGCTCAGATCCTGACATTTTCTCCAGTTAAAGGGTTGGAACAGACTTACTGATTGGAATGCTCTGCCAGCATTAAACTCAATGCAGAGCTCTGCTCTGGCACATTTTGGGCCATTGGTTAGCCCCTCTGTGTGCCCTGTCTTATCACCAGCACTGCTAACTGAATGGGATGCATTTTCAAAGACAAGAAAGAGTTTGAAAAACCCCAGGGCATGGTCAGAGCCTACAGACATTTGTTTGCTGCTGGGAACCATGGCAAGCATTTTCGACATTTTTATCAGTGTCTTAGTTAAACAATTATGTGGAGGCCTGATACAGAAGTGTGTGATAGGAGACTTCATAATTTAAAGCGCCCAAATTTGGCGAGCTTTATACTCATGTGAAATGGAAATGAAAACATAGCATGTTTTGGAATTCCTGATTCTGCTTATTTGCTTTAATAGCAGATCATTGCATAAACACTGACTCATTGCATTATATACTGAAAGGAAGATAGGGTTTGCTGTGTTCAATCTGGTCTGGCTTCCAGAATAGAGTATAGAACGAGTGCCAGAAGAAGGGATGAGCTCAGCTTTATAGGTGACTGGAGAGGTGCCTAACTCTATGTTTTACTCTGTACAAACACATGACCTTACGTGAAGTTTTGCATAAAATATTAAAATACATTTTACTATTTAAAATCCATAAAATATTAAAATACATTTCTCTCTATAAATATGTATTTAATCTGTTCTGGAGTATATGGAGTAGACAGTAAAAAAATAGAATCTTCTTATTTCTGGAAGTGGGGTGAAGGCGCAGGTGTGCATCTGCCACCACCTGCATGTTATTTCACTGAGTTTTGTCAGGTTCTTTTCTTACTCACCTGCACTTTGTATGTTACCTTAAGGTCTGTAACCATTCAAAGCTGCCAGGGACATGGGCATGCAGTTGAAGTCAATGCTGGAATCAAAGCTACCTCCTGTTGTTTACCTTTTTAGAAATTTTAATAATACAGTCAAGTCTGAAAGAGTGGAACTTTTCTCAGAGCTACACACTTGGTTGCCTCTTGTTGATTAATGCGTGGGGGCAGTCATTGTAACCTAAGGTCTGACAGATGGTGCAGAGATTGATGAAGTAAGGCCTGTTAAGTATTTTGAGTGTCTTGTATAGAAAAATAGGCTACCCTAATTCAAATTGTTGTTGCTTTCCCAGTCTTCTTTTATGAAAACTCCTTGTATATTACAATGACAGACTTTCTCTCTCTCACACACACACAGACATGCACTCCCAACATGCTCTACTGAAAGCTGCTCAGCTACAGAGAGTTGAGAATCTAATCCGGTACACATGGCAGCCTTGCATTTTGCTGTTTGTCTGGTGTCACTCTATGATATAGGCATAAGGTCATAACTGTGAGCTATCATTGTCACTTATCTTATTAGTAAAGCCCCTCTGATCCAATCTGTCCGCCTTGTCTATTACATTATTCACATATCTAGATTCTTCAAACTTAAATACTCATTGCAGCAAACTCAGAAATGCCGAGCTCTAAGGCATCTCCATTTACTTCGTTCATCTCAGTCTTAAATTCCTAACTATAGTTCAGTTTCAGGATGACACCGAAAATGCAAAATTAGTTTCTGTGATTAACTTACATCGTCATGGTTGGGAGTAATTTAACGGAAGATCTGTTCATCTTTTAATAAAACCCTTTTCAAGTTTTGAATTGTGTTTTGTTGTTTTTTTTTTTTTAATTGCCAGGAGTCTTTCAGATAGGGAGATAGTTAGAAGGAGAAAGAAAAGCTTGTATGAAAACTTGTGGCAAAAGGTCATCTGTGGTGTGGGGGAAATTTCGAAGTCGGCACAGTTTGATTCCAGTTCTTGCCTGTCCGCTCAGTGGCTGGTCACTCTCTGTTCCCTTTCCAGTCGAATCTTTTCCCTCTTCCAAATGCGTCACATCAGTCTGGGTACCTTGGTTGGCCTATGGAGAAAAGCAGTCTTGCTAAGACACTCACATTAAGCTGATAGAGACCTTGGCTAGGATAATGGCATTTTTCAAGGGCTGAGGCATGGAAGGATTGAATTTTTCCCTTAACTGTTTTTTATAGAAATGGAGTCCCACTGTGTTGCCCAGGCTGGACTCACACTTCTGGCCTCAAGTGATCCAGCTGTCTCGAACTCCCAAAGTGCTGGAATTACAAGCCTGGCCTGAATTTTTTAATGGTGATTTCATCTGATGCCAGGGGAGATCTTTTGGATGTCATTTTTCAAACAGATTAGGAAGCAAGCAGCTGTCTACCTAGTCGATCTTTACTACTCATTCTGACTTCTGTCCAGTAACTTTCCATATAAAATAACTAACTTAATAATCATCAAGGAATTTTGCGTGTAGGTTTCAAAGCTGTGATATAGTTCACCAACATTTTTTCTAGTTCTTTTTATTTGGTAAAATACACATAACATAAACTTTACTATCTGAGCCATTTTTAAGTGTACAGTCATGCATTCATATTGATGTGATGCCATCTCCATCATCTGTCTTCAGGCCTCTTTTTTTTTCTGGCAAAACTGAATCTAGACCCATAAAACACGAATGCTCCACCCTCCACTCCAGCCCCTGGCAACCAACATTCTACTTTCTGTCTATTACTTTGACTACTATAAGTACCTCACATAAGTGGAATCATGCAGTATTTGCTCTTTTGCACCTGGCTGATTTCACTGAGCATAATGTCCACCAGGTCTATCCATGCTATACCATGGGTCAGAATTTCCTTCCTTTTCAAGGCTAATGTTCTGTTGTATGTGTAGACCACATTTTGCTTATCCTTAGTCTATTAATGGGCACTTGGGTTGCTTCCACCTTTGGTTTATTGTTAATGCTGTTATGGATATGAGTGTGCAAATATCTCTTTGAAACTCTTCAACTCTCTCTCTCTTTTTTTTTTTTTTTTGAGACAAAATTTTGCTCTTGTCGCCCAGGCTGGAGTGCAGTGGCGCGATCTCGGCTCAGTGTAACCTCCGTCTCCCAGGTTCAAGCGATTCTCCTGCCTCAGCCTCCCAAGTAGCTGGGATTACAGGCGCCCCCCCCCACCATACCCAGATAATTTTGTATTTTTAGTAGAGACGGGATTTCGCCATATTGGTCAGGCTGGTCTTGAACTCCTGACCCAAGATGTTCTGCCCACCTCGGCCTCCCAAAGCACTGGGATTACAGGTGTGAGCCACTGTGCCTGACCTTCACCAACTCTCTTTTACATCTTTACTAGATACAAGTGTTTGAAGAAGACCTGTGTCTACCCACTTTGAAACTTTCTTCATGATAAAAATGTAGGTAGACTTTCTGCCTAGTACTGTTATTTGAAGCATCCTCTCTGTTGACTGCTTTCCTGTGGTAGTTCAGGCCTTAAGTATCAAGCAAAACCTTCAGCTAGTTTTCTATTAAAATGCAGATGATCCTGGGGCAGAGGCCACAGATAAGATATTAGCACCTTGGTGTGAATTTGTTTAATCAGATCCTATCTTAGAAACTTTCTTTACCCCCTTGCCTAGTTCTTCACTAATTGCTCCCTAATATGGTCTTGCATTATTACTGAGAGTATCACACTGTATTAAACTTAACTTATTTATATTTTTGCTTCTCCTGATGGAATAGAAGGTTCTTAAGGGTAAGAGTCTTGTATGATTGCCGATGGTTTTTCAGGCCCTAATAGAATGTCACAGACAACTTTAAATGAGCTGCTCACTCATTATTTGATGCATTCATTCATGTATTCATTCATTCATTCATTCATTCATCAAGCATTTAGTGAGTGTCGACATAGTAAGTGCATTTTTAAACTCTGCCTTTCTAGAAAGTTTGGGTGACCAAGGGTCAACTCTATTGCATAGTTTTGGCAGATTTTAGAAACCTTAAAATCTAACTTCCTGTATTTTTAGGTGTAGGGACTTGGTCCAGATGAGTGGATCAACCTCCGAAATAGTTTTCTATCATACCCATATTTTTCTGCTTTTATTCTAAAGAAGCATCAATCTAAGTAAGTTTGTGTTCTTCTACTCAAAAGTAAGATGTCATTTCAATGTGTATTCTCAAGCATCTGAAAACTTCTCTCGTTGCTCTAAATCTCAATATTTTCAATAACAGGCACGTATAGTTTTTAAATGCTTGCATTCACTTCGGACATTGAACAGTCTCCTTAGAAAGGGGAGTGACTTTTGCCTCTTTTGGTTAATTTGCTTTGCACTGATTTGTAACCGTGTACTGCAGTATATACCAGCAACTCCTAGCCCAGGAATAGCATATACTTGCTTACTGGCTCCTGGGACTGTCCATTCATCCCACAGTGGCTTCCTTGGAAACAAGTTACTCTGATAACAATTTGGTGGTACTTCCCTTTATAAGGTAATAACTAGTCCTAAGCCAAATTCTTCCTTTAGGCTCTGGCCTCAGAGTTTATTAGTTCTTAGTGATGTTACTATTAAGGCTAATAGGAAACAAATTATTTTTCTGTTTTTTTATTGTTACTGCCACTGTAATTCCTATGATTATTGCTATAATTCCCTATTTATAGGTAAACAGAGTTACAAAACATTTGGTGGTCACTAGATAGAAGTAGAAATGGAATGTCTTTACTAAGAGAATATCCGTGTTTTATAGAGAACAGGAAACAAGTAATAAATGGAATCTTCAGACAATCTTTTGGTCTTCTTTTAGGCAATGGTTCAACTTCTTTACCTACTAAAATTTTGGACAGGGCTGTTAACAGGCAATACAGTTTAAAATGAACTGCTTTAAGTTTTCCTTTCTGGCTATCTCATACTTCTACATTAATGCAATAGGATTGAAGGCTATGAGAATGATACTTGCAATGCTGAAATAGTGAACTGCAGTAAATAGCTATAGTGAATGTATGCCCATAGAAGAGAATTGAAAACAGATGGCTTTTGATTAAAGGTACTTATTGTAACAGATTTCAAGGTGACATTGTTAGTTCAGAAAAGATGGTAGATACAGTCTTTAAAGACACTGTCACTAGGATGCCTGTTCTATAATGCTCCTCCCATCCCCCACCTCAAAGACCACATCGCCCCTCCCTCCTTTGCATGGAAAGCAGTCGTTTTAACGAATAAAACCAAACAATTAAAACCTGACATTGGTGATTGGACCATGCATTCCTCTGGTCTGTGGATGGAAAACTTACCTCCGTGGTAGGATAACCACACTTCATGCTAATTCCTGGTCACATCGCTGCATCATCTTCATAAATAATTTGCATCATGGGGTGTTTCTGCATATGTTGTGCATTTTGATGTTATTTTTAGCTGCAATTTTTAAAACAATAACAATTTTTAAAATAGACTAATCAAGAAAACGCCTCCAGAGTCGAGAAAACAAGTGCTGGGGATGTGTGTGGGGGTGTCTGTCTCCTCCCTGCCCACATTTTCCTTTGCGGCTGTTGTTGCTACTCCTTCCATTACTTTTTGTGACCTTAGCTCTTTGAAATTTCCATTCCTTTTTCTTTCCCTTATGCATCAGGATGTGGCTGTTGAAGTCATTTATGTTATGCGAGGTTGCACCACAGTCACTGAACGCAAACACTGGCTTTTGTGTAAGGCACTGACTGTTCTACCCTCAGCAAGGAGGACGTTATTGGAAGCTCGAATTATGAGATGGAAAGAGCATTAATCCTATCATTGAAAGAATTAGTCTTTTACACGGAGTCTCTGTAACAGCTTGAAGAGAAATTAAGGAAATACAAACCAGGAATATAAAAAGTCTGCCACGTCATTATCACCTATCTGCTCATGGATGTTCACCACCGTTAGTCTTTGAGTGTGTTTTCTTCCAGAACATTTTCTATTGATATATATACAAATAAATACATGTGGCTTTATGGACATGGAATCATGCTTGATAACTTTTCCGAACTTTCTTCTCTGACATTGCAAAAGTTGTGGACATCTTTCCATGTGAATAAATACAGATTTTCAAAATATTTTTGTGGCTACTGACTTTTCCAGTGTATGAATTTAAGAGTGAAAGTTCTTTGATTTCACCAATTGGATATGCCCCTTTTCTCTTTTCTGCTGATCTCAATTGCTCTTCTAAATGTGATCGGTTAAGAATTCTGAATGAAAGGAAATCTAGGAACCCTGCCTGATAGAGAGTTATCCTCATGGGTTCCCGCCTCACATTTAGGACTTTTGAGAAGTTATTCCTCTTCTGTCTCATTATGGCTTTTCTTGGAAATTGTGCTTTCCCTTAGAGTCCTTGTATTTTCTGTTTATCTTCCCTTAAAGCGATGACTCATGACCTCACCTGTAGCGGCCCTCCCTATCTCTCATGTCTTTATGTGGCCCAGACTTAGCAGAGACATCTCCTGGTACATCATTTTGATTGCGTCATGACCTTTCCCAGGGTATGGAATGACTCTAACTGCCTTTCAGATTTCATTTTAACCTCCTAATCACAGGCTCTCTTTGATGCACCCATCTTTACCTCCAGTTCTTTAGCAACTTGTGGCTCCTGTTTTCTGGTCAAACATGCTCTGCTGACTACTCTTCCCAATGCATTCATCCCACCACAAACCTTGCCCTTATCCCCATCTGAATCACCGAGTCCTCCTAGTTCTTGGCCAAAAAAAAGGTTCTCCTCTAGCCCCTCATACCTTGGCTGGGAGTCATCTTTATGGCACCTTCCCTGATTTTTTTTTTTTTTTTTGAAATGGAGTTTTGCTCTTGTCACCTGGACTGGAGGGCAGTGGCGTGATCTCGGATCAGTGCAACCTCCACCTCCCAGGTTCAAGTGATTCTCTTGGCTTAGCCTCCCAAGTAGCTGGGATTATAGGCATCAGCCACCGTGCCTGTCGGTTGCATCTTCCTTGATTAATTCTACTGGGCTCTAGCAAGTGCCTGGAAGGATATATGGGGGGGAAACTTCAAACAGCTGTTAGTGCAGTGTTATTCTTGTTGTTTTTAATTAAGACTTTTTTATAGAACAGTTTTAGGTTTACAGAAAAACTCATTTGGAAGTACAGAGAGTTCCTATATTCCTGGCCTCCCCCCACCCCCTACAAAGAGTGTCCCTACTGTTAACATCTTGCATCCTACATTCATTAAAATTGATGAACTAATATTGATACATTATTATTAACTAAAGTCTGTAGTTCATGTGAGAGTTCATTCTTCATGCTGTACATTCTGTGGGTTTTGACAAATAGATGGCATGTGTCCATCATTACTGTATCATACAGAATAATTTGACTGCACTAACAATCCTTTGTGCTCTGCTGCTTTGTTCCTCCCAATCCCCAAATCTCCTGGCTTTTTTTGTTGTTGTTTTTTGTTTTTGTTTTGTTTTGTTTTGTTTTACTAGCCCTGTAGCTTTGCCTTTTCCAAAATGTCATAAAGTTGAAATCATACAGTACCCTTTTCAGATTGACTTCTTTCATGTAGCAATATGTGTGTAAGTTTCCTTTATGTCTTTTCATGGCTTAATAGTTCATTTCTTTTTAGTGCTGAATAATATTCTGTTGTATGGATGTACCACAGTTCTTTTACCCATTCACTGTGTTTTGACAAGTGTGAATGACGCTGCTCTGAACATTTGAGTGCAGGTTTTTGTGTGTACGTAAGTTTTCAGTTTCTTTGTGTGGATACCAAGGAGCATGCTTGCTGCATTGCATGGTAAGAGTACATTTAGCTTTGTAGAAAACTGCCAAACTGTCTTCCCAAGGAGCTTACTGTCTGCATTCCCACCCGCAATGAGTTGAGAGTTCCTATGGCTCTGCATTCTTGTCAGCATTTGCTGCCGGCAGCGTGTTGGATTTTGGCCATTTTCATAGATGGTATCTTGTGGTGGTTTTAATTTGCAGTTCCCTAGTGATTGATAACGTGGAGCATCTTTTTATGTGCTTATTTGCCATCTCTATGTCTAATTTGGTGAGGTCTCTGGTCAGATCTTTTGTCCATTTTTAAAATTGGGTTGTTTGTTTTCTAATAGTGACGTTTTCTACAGTTCTGTTGTTGCTGTTACTTCTTTTTTACATCGAGGTGGGTCTTACTGCCCGGTTAGATTGGGTGCTACTTGTAGAGACGCTCTCCTTCTTTCCTTCTGTCTCCTAGAGCATTTGCCACACTTCAGATCCTCAGTAAATAGAGTCTTCCCAACCCAATGCCTGCCACAGGTTTTCCTGACCTCAAGTTCATATATTCTCTCCCATTCCCTTCCATATGTAACAGTGGTGGTCACTGCTGTGGTGGTCAGCTTATCTACCTCTTTTTATACCAAGCTGCCTAATTGTTATAATATCTAAGCTCCCAGACAAGAACAAATGTCAAGAATGTAGAAGGCGGTAGTTTGCATAATATAGATGACGGCTTTTAGTTCCTTTTCTGAATCTGAACTGGTGGTAAGATTAAGAAATCTCTTGGGTCTTTTGCATTAATTTCTTGGTTTTGCTCTCTACCATAATAATTTGATAGCATATTTAAAAAATGTTTCTGATGGCTGTTTAGTTTCATCTGCTGACTACAAAGATTGTTTTGACCTCATCTTGCTGACCTGCCAAAAACACTAAGTCTATGGCAATAAGAGAGTGGAAAGTATATGCCAATCTCTATATAATACTGGGAATTAAATGTACTATGTAGCAATAGTAATTAACATGGGAGGAAATCAGTACAAATTAGGGATATTCCTGAATCATTAGCTACTCTGTAGATAAAGCAACTTCCCAAGCTAGTTTGTTACAAATGGGCTACTGAATCATTGGCTACACTATAGATAATGCAGCTTCCCAAGCTAGTTTGTTACAAATAGGCTACTGGTATATCAAAGTATGGATTGCCTCAGCCCTCAGGCAGCCTTGACCCCTGAGGCTGCAGAACCCCTAGCAGGGTGGTTAACTGTTTATGCAAGTATGCTGCTGCACAGGTGTTTTTTTTGTTTGTTTGTTTTGTTTTTGTTTTTGTTTTTTTCTTGACACAGAGTCTCACTCTGTTGCCCAGGCTGGAGTGCAGTGGTGACATCTCGGCTCACTGCAACCTCCACCTCCCGTGTTCAAGCAATTCTCCTGCCTCAGCCTCCCGAGTAGCTGGGACTGCAGGTGTGTGCCACCACACCTGGCTAATTTTTTGTATTTTTAGTAGAGTCGGAGTTTCCCTGTGTTAGCCAGGAAGTCTCAGTCTCCTGCCTCATGATCCACCCACCTTGGCCTCCCGAAGTCCTGGGATTACAGGCGTGAGGCACTACACCTGGCCCAGGTGTTATTTTCTACACCAGTAGTGCCTTTAGAGAGAGCAAGTGCAAGCCCCAAGCATTGGTGTAATACAGAGTGGGGAAAACAATGATTTTGAATTCGAAAGAATTCAGTTCCTGGTCAGCTCTTTGATGGCAGGGATTTTGTAAGCACTCAGTAAATATTTTGTAAGCACTCAGTAAATATTTATCAGTTTAATTGTTTGGTTTTTTTGTTTTTTGTTTAGTTTAGTTTTGTTTTTTGAGACAGAGTGAGACTCTGTTGCCAAGGCTATAGTGCAGTGGCGCGATCTCAGCTCGCTGCAACCTTTGCCTTCTGGGTTTAAGTGATTGTCTAAGTGGCTGAAATTACAGGCATGCGCCACCATGCCTGGCTAACTTTTTTTGTTTTTTTAGTAGAGACGGGGTTTCATCATGTTGGCTAGGCTGGTCTTGAACTCCTGACCTCAAGTGATCCACCTGCCTCAGCCTCTCAAAGTGCTGGGATTACAGGTGTGAGCCATGTCACCCAGCTTTGATTTAGTTCTTGAAGCATACCTGAATTTAAGTGTGTTACTTAATCCTCTCTGCACTTCATTTTCCAGAATTGGAAATATAGTTTATTCCTATACAGCAGATATAAATGTATGTGTAGACAATTGGGCTGTTGTTGTAACCTGAAAGTGACACATGTGCACAAGCTGTAGCACAATACCAGGTGCAGAGCAGGGGATCCAGTGGGTTCTTTCTTACCCTCTCTCATTTTAAGTTTTGAAAGTACCAGGTGATGATGGTGATGATGATGACGATGAAGGTGATATATTTTGTATACAGTTCAGTAAAGTTCATTACCTCACACTAATGTAATCCTCAGAGCAATTCTTAGACAGTTACGGTTTTTTCTTACCCCCTCTTTATCAGTGATGAGACTGAGGCTGAGAAAAGTAACATGGTTATGTAAGATTACACAGGTGGTACCCACCACAACCAGATCCTGAACCCAGGTTTTTTTTTTTTAATATTCTTTCTTCAAATCTCAAGAATTTTCATCCACACCAAATCTAATAAAATTTTATCAAGATTTTCTTTAAAGACTAAATCACTTCCGATTAGCATGTTGTCTGGATACAGATGATGGTGATAAAGAAAGTTTAATAATGCTTAAAGGAGGTAAACATTCCTAAACCTTTTAAAAAATATAATCAGCTAAAGTAGGTTTAAGCTAAACTTTCGTCAGAATCCTTAAATTCTAAATCTTGAAGTTCTGAATCAGTAAGAGTTTTAATGTGAATTAATTGTCTGTAACATTTTCAAAAGATAAAGTGATAAATGTACAAACCTACCTGCTATTATAAAACTTGTTGTGGTGGAATGAGACGAGAATAGATGTACTATAAGAACAAGAGGGAGATGAAGAGGCAGGTTTATGTAGATACTTAAAATACATTTGACGCCATCCTTTTGACAGGAAGGAATGCCTTTAAAATCTCGCACCAGTGAGAGTGGGAAAAAAATCAGCCATATTTCTTCTTTTTTTACCCTTTCGTTTGAATGCTCGGTCACTTGGTCTGCTCTGGTTTTGATTCACAAATGAGTTCTCAAAAACGACTATCCCACTGGCTTTTTTTTTTTTTTTAAAGAAAAATTTCGTTTTTCCTCTGAAGACTGACACACAATCACTCAGATGAGAGATGGATACAACTAAAAGTTTCCGTTTTCCAGCTGAATTTAATCTTATGCTATCTACAAAATCTGAAAAGGTTAACTTTCTCGTATCATAAATTACTAGTTATGAATTCTAATCTGTATTTCTAATCTGTACATCACATATTCATCCCTGCATTTATTCATTCCCTAAGTATTTAATTGAATGTCAGCGGTACACCATGAACTGGGAGAAAACATAATCTTTGCCCTCAAAAATTCACAGTCTGGTGCTCAGTTGACCAAATGTTTTGTTTCTTTTCTACCGAGTTCCAGGTCTTCTCTCTGTGGATGTCACTGAATGTTATTTGCAGAATTTTCCTTGCTGTAGTAGGCATCTGTCTTGTGCATGAGCCACATTACAACCTCGTAAGTTATAGGCAAAAGGAAGGGGAATCTAAGAGCAGCTTGACATTCGGACCCTTAAGTGGACTTCCCTAGTGAGGCTGCAAGACAGACAAATCCCAGAATATTTTCTATATGCAGGGGAAACTTCTTTGGCATCTTAGAAAGACAAAGACGGCAAGACTAAAGATAGAGAAAGGAGGATAGCAACCTTTTAAGCAACACGTTTCTGTGTAGTTTGTTTCTGTTTGCTTTGAGAAGGGGGAAAAGAAAACTCTAATGACAAACTCCTCATTTATTTCAGCTATACTATTTTTCTTTTCTTTTCTTTTGTTGATTGAGATGGAGCCTCGCTCTGTCACTCAGTCTGTAGTGCAGTGGCGCAATCTCAGTTCACTATAACCTCTGCCTCCTGGGTTCAAGTGATTCTCCTGCCTCAGCCTCCCAGGTAGTTGGGACTACAGATGCATGCCGCCACGTTGGCTAATTTTTGTGTTTTTAGTAGAGACAGGGTTTTGCTATTTTGGCCAGGCTTGTCTCAAACACTCCTGATCTCATGATCTGCCTGCCTCAGCTTCCCAAAGTGCTGGGGTTATAGGCGTGAGCCACCACACCTTGCCAGTTATACTATTTTAAATCTTATATAATTTGTACAGTTGAAGTGGCAAGTGCTTGCTTTGAAATGGGAAGAGAAGATGTCCCTATTTACTGTTTAGAAAAGACTGACTTTGGTTTAAGGCAAAGGAGCATCCTGGAGAACCAAATGATTCATGATTCGTAATTATCAAGGAACGGATATTTGGTTCTTCATAGCGTTGGCCCTTGGGGATCTACTTTTAATCGTCTCTCTCCCACCCCACCTGTTGTCCTTTTTATCCTCATGGATCAGGTGCGTTCACAGATGACCACTAAACTGGGGCTGAAAGAGGTTAGGATGGGCATGTTCTGCTATACTTCTAGAAGGACCTCTCCATGATGTTTAGGAATGGGGTTGGCATCCTTCACCAGGAAGGTCCTTTCCCAAGACTGCACTTTGATTCTGGTTGCTGGAGCAGCTTGATCAGCATTTCTACAAGGTCCCGAGAGGGGAGGAAGCTGTTCATTGACTACTTACTATGGATCTGGTTTTATGTTTTTTTTATGAGGTGGTAGGGAATCTTCGGAAACTTGTGGCACCTCCGTGTTGCAGATAAGAGAGGCTCAATGTAATGGGAGTGAGTCAGCTCAGAGTTATTCTGCTAATAATAAACATGCTGGCTTTGAACCTACATCTCTCTGAGTAATAAGCCCCTGCCCTATCTTCCAAAGCACATTCTTTCCGTTGAATCCAGGAGCACTAGATGGGAAGGGTGATGGGAGCTACGTTATCACTGGCAGATGGAACTATTCAGCTCTCTTTCTTCCATTCTCTAAGAACCATGCATGGGTGTAAACACATGTTGCATCAATGATTATTCCAGGTTTTGCCTACTTGCCCCCAAACATGTGAAAAAGAAGAGGAAGGTTAAGTTAGTCATTCATACATTACTTATATTCCAATGTTTGCGATCATTACTTACGTCCCAATGTGGGGGAACGTAGTTCCACAAGGACTGTTTTCTTTTTTAAAACTTTTGCTTCTCTTTCCTGTACTTAGGCATTAGATAGCTATGGAAGTGATCACCCACAGGTACAAATTCTGTATTATTCATTGCCTTTACTTGGTGGTTTACAAATATTTTTAGTCTCAACTTCTTTTTCAAACACAATCTTAACCTCAGTATATGAAACCAATAAAGGAAAATTTTGTTAGCATAATGCATGTTAGATTTCAGTGTGTAATGCTGACTTATAAAATCAAGAAAAAAGAACAATGAAGCTTTTTGATGAACGCAGAAATTTCAAAGCAGTGTTAGAGATGACAGCTGCAGTCTTCTTTAACTTCAGTTTCCAATTTATTGCCTTTTGTTGTGAGGAATATTTTTTTATGTTGTTACGCAGTGTTGAGAAAATTCAGTTCCCAAAAATAAGGAGTTGAAAATAATAATGAGTTGTTTTATTTTTCTAAACAGTTACCTTGCTAGCTCAGGATATTGGTTCATTTAAACTTACCACTTAAAATGTATTCACTTAAAACAAAAGGAAGAGAAGAAACGGCTTGTTTCAAAGTTGAAATCACTAATAATATGAAACCATTTACATTTTGTAATCGGTAAGCCTGCAGTTTGGAGCACCAATGAGAGCTTCCTCTAGCCTAAATCTTCCATTAGAGGCAGAAAACGCTTTGTGAATTATAACATTTATGAGATGCTTATTGATGTCCTTTAAAAAACAAGAAGAAGAAGAAAGGCATAAGCCTGAGGGAGGGCCTATCTCTTTCTGTTCAGTTTGAGAAGGAAGAAATTGTCTGCTTTGCATGGTGACTCCGATCTTGAACATTAGATTGAATCCCTGATATTTGGCTGCCATAAGCAAGGTGCCTCTGACAGTTTAATGCCAATAATTTAATTTTATTACCCCATTTTATGCCACACATTTAGTTATTACATACCAAAATTCACTGAGCACAGGAACTGAGGCTGTTTTGTGTGGCCTTGGCTGTTTATTGACTGTGATATACTCATGTTATACTAGGGTGCTCACTTTCAAAATTCATGCAAATGGACTTAGGGAGAACTTATGTTTATATGTTTTTTTAAAAAAATGATGAGGGCGGGGGCGGTGGCTCATGCCTGTAATCCCAGCACTTTGGGAGGCTGAGGTGGGCGGATCACCTGAGGTCAGAGTTCGAGACCAGCCTGACCAACATGGAGAAACCCCATCTCTACTAAAAATATTTAAAAAAATTAGCCAGGTGTGGTGGCGCATGCCTGTAATCCCAGCTACTTGGGAGGCTGAGGCAGGAGAATTTCTTGAACCCAGGAGGTGGAGGTTGTGGTGAGCTGAGATCATGCCATTGCACTCCAGCCTGGAAATAAGAATGAAACTTTCTCTCCAAAAAAAAAAAAAAGCTGGTAGTGCTGTAACCTTTCTACCTGAGAAACAGGATGTCACTGAGATGATAGGATGCCTTTATTTTGAGATCTGCACAACCCTCGCAGTAGGCACTGGCCCATTAATAGTCATCATGATGCCAGGATAGAAGTTACATTTGATTAACGGGGTAACTAAGAATCTAACTTCAGAAGAACTCTGCTATCCCCTTTCACCCTCACAACAACAACAGACAAATCAGTTGGCAAATCTTGAAGACACAGAGACTTACTAACGAAATGGAAATGAGGAAACCCTTCATGCAAGCATGAAAGCTTGGTCTCCACTAGGGTTGTCAAAGGTACATTGCGGATGTCTAGGCACTGATCTGGTGTAGGCTTTCCTCTTGGGCCTTAGCCTAGCTCAGTGGTTTTCAAATTCTACTGTATGTGAGCATTGTTGCACAGGGTGGTATAAACAAAAACGGTGTAGTGTCCTTGATGGGCAGTGTAAGACACTTTTATGTATTGAACCAATACTTATAGGGTGCCTTCTCTGTGCTACAACTCATAGGTGCTAAAGCTGGATGAAGGATGAAGAGAAGTGATTTAGTGGGTGATAAAAAAAATACAGTTAGATAGAAGGCGTATATTTTAGGATTCAGTAGAACATATCACTTGTACCCCCAAAATAGGTACACCTGGGATATATCAAAAATAAATAAATAAATATGGGGCATCAGCCTAGCGCAGGAAACAAACCAACGAGAACTTTGTGGTATAAGTGATGAATGAAGAGGAGAATCAGAGGGGCGAGGGAAGAGGGGGCCTGCTCTTTCAGACAAGGCGACCAAGGAGGGACACATCACAGCAGAAACCTGAATGAAGAGAACTCATTTGCCAGAGGGGGGTTGTAGTGAGGAACAGGAATATGCCTGGATGTGGAAGAGAGTGTGGAGGCCAGGATGCTGGAGCAGAATATAGGAAGGAGGTGGGCAGGAAAAAAGAGGAATTTCACATAGTTGGGTTCAGATCATGTAGGGCCTTCTAAGCCTTGACATGGATCAGGACTGTGGTTTTTACCATAAATGTAATGGGAAGCTTTGAAAGATTCGAGTGGATCAGTATTTGTGGAACAAGCCACTGACCTGATTTGCACCTTACAATTTCAAGGATACTTTTTTTTTTATTATTTTTTGAGATGGGATCTTGCTCTGTCACCAGGCTGGAGTGCAGTGGCGCAATCTGGGCTCACTGCAACCTCCACCTCCTGGGTTCAAGCGATTCTCCTGCCTCAGCCTCCAGAGTAGCTGGGATTACAGGTGCGTGCCACCAGACCAAGCTAATTTTTGTATTTTTAATAGAGACGGGGTTTCACCATGTTGGCCAGGATGGTCTCAATTTCTTTACCTCGTGATCCACCCGCCTCAGCCTCCCAAAGTGCTGGGATTCCAGACGTGAGCCACCATGCCTGGCCTCAAAGATACTTTTGAACCCACACACTCTGCATTGGGTGGGAACTTTAGACCCTAACCCCTGAATTAAGTGCTAGTCTACTATATGACACATGGAGTGCTTTGAAATTACAGTTACTTAATAGTGAGAAATTCAATTTAAAAATAAAATGCAGATGCTCTGAAGCTCGTTGGTAGAATCTTCGGGGCTTTTAAATAATTTTAAAAGCTACATGCTTCAATAAAGATTAAATTAGAAATCCTATATAAAGCTTCTAAGACTGTAATGCTTACTAAGTGCTGGTTCTGTCCCTTTCTGCTCTCCTATTTTTTATGAGTACTTTTGCTATTAGGCCAGGCGCAGTAGCTCACACCTGTAATACCAGCAGTTTGGGAGGCCAAGGTGGGAGGATTGCTTGATGCCAGAAGTTCGAAACCAGCCTGGGCAACATAGTGAGACTGTCTCAATAAAAAATAAAAATAAGCAGGGCACGGTGGCTGATACTTCTAATCCCAGCACTTTGGAAAGCCTAGGCAGGTGAATCACTTGAGGCCAGGAGTTTGAGACCATCCTGGCCAACATGGTGAAACCTTGTCTCTACTAACAGTACAAAAATTAGCACGGTGTGGTGGTGGGCACCTGTAATACCAGCTATTCAGGAGGCTGAAGCAGGAGAATAGCTTGAACCCAAGAGGAGGAAGTTGCAGTGAGCCGAGATCACACTGCTGCACTCCAACCTGGGTGACAGAACGAGACCCTGTCTCAAAAATACAATTAAAAATACCTTTGCTATTGATGTCTGTTTCTGATTGTCTATCATCCTGGTATACTATATTTACTTGCTGGGGAAACTGAGTCGATTAACAAGCCTCTGGCTTCTAGTGATAAGCACCATCATTAGAAAGAATTATGTTCTTTATGTTAAGGATAAGGGACACACTCTTTTTGGAAAATAGTGCTTGTGATTCTAGGAATGGTTATACAGTCCGGGAATATATGCTAATGCTATAGCTGAGTTCAAATCACTTTTTAAAAAATGCAAACTTATCTTCTCTGTCACCAAGCATGTCTTCCCTACAAAAGGCATATTTCATCCAGGTTACACTAGGCCAGTTCCTCTGGTTTATTAACCACACGCTCAGCAAACTGTGGAGAGTACGGCCCGATCCCCTTCTCCCGTAATAAAATGTTAAGGCTTTGTACTTGTTGGTATATGACACCAACAGGATATATTTTATTGAAATGAAACAATACCATGTGAAGGATATTTAGGTCACTGTAAAGCTCTTTTAATAGAAAAAAAATGTTTAGATTAAACTGTTTAAAACCCCTTGAAAAAGAAATAATTTATTTCATGCAAATAACTAAAGCAAAATGGAGTACCTGCTTAGTGTATATAAAATACAGTTTTCTGGGCTTCACTCCCAGGAATTCTGATTCACAAATCTGGGGTTGGGACGAGTAAGCTGACTTCGGGAGTATGAATTTTAATAGGTACCCCAAAGGACAGCTGTGGG
Organism: Cacajao melanocephalus; assembly: GCA_963573385.1. Classification (NCBI taxonomy): domain Eukaryota; kingdom Metazoa; phylum Chordata; class Mammalia; order Primates; family Pitheciidae; genus Cacajao; species Cacajao melanocephalus. The sequence goes on from CAUYLG010067061.1 coordinate 78,097, forward strand.
AAACCATGTTGAGAAACACCGCAGAATTCCCAAAGGAACTTTAACATTGTGTTATAGAAATACCAAACACATTTAAAAGTAGAGAGACGGTGAATGAACGCCCCTGCCCCGTCATCTCATTCGGCAGCAGAGCCAACATCATTTTTTCCACTCCACCTCTGCACATTTATTATTTTGAAGCAAATTCCAAGTAACAGTATTCCCTGGACCTTGCATCTTCATCACAGATAATTGTTGACTCAAAATTTTATCTATAAAATATTGTAGTATTTCTATAAACGATTGGGATTCTTCGTCTCATACACAACTTACAACATCATCATCACACCGAGAAATGAATTAACAGTCATTTCTCAATATCATCAAATATCCATCAGTATTTATATTTTCCTAATTGACTTATTAATATGTTTTATTTTATGTTGTAGGATTTTTTTAATAGCTTATTTGCACCATATCCAAATAAAGGTCATTTCTGTCTCTTAAGCCTCTTTTACAGTACTCAGTATCACCTCTGGCTTTTTTGATGTTGCGCTTTTTTCTGTTGAGAAACCAGACCATTTGTCTGGTAGAATTTCCCGCCGTCTGGGTTTGGATGATTGCCTCCGTGTAGTGTTGCTAAGCATATCCCTCTGTCTCCTGAATTTCCTGGGAATTGCTAGGAAGTTCTAGAGGCATTGTTTTGTGTGCTTTGCTTTGTGTGACTACTTCATAGTTGGTGTTGTGTTGTGTATTTTCTTTAAGAGGTAATGGTTGCTGGCATCTCCTTTTGCAGCAAGATTGTTGTCTGAATACGTAAATTTATCAGGGATTGCAAAATAGTGGTAGTCTAATTCTATTATTCTTTGTTCATTTATTAGCAGGAAGTATTGTTCACAAAGAGAAACTCCTTGCATCTATAATTTATCTACTCAGTGCTTCAGGTTTTTTAGGAAAAGCAGGGCAATAGACTAGATTCTGTCTCTTAATTTACCAGTTTTCAAGATACAGTTGGTTCACAGTGTCAAACCAAGTCACGCATGACCGTGAACTCATAGATTGCAATGTCTCTGCTGCGTTTCAGTCTATGACAGTGATTTCCCTTTTACATGTTCAGATGGTCCTCTCTCTCACCATTGGGATTCTATTGAGTTTGGCTGCTAAGTCCTTCTAATGCAATACTGGCTGTCTTTGATGGTTTCCTTGCTTTCTAGTTTGACGCTATGTTCCAGGCTCATCTTGTACACTTCTTGCCTCAGCCCTAGGATCAGATTTTTCCAAGCAGACCTGGTTTCTTTTAGTGAGAAATGGTATTTGGAGACCACGGGCTGGGCCCCAGGGGGACTGTTCTCATTGGGTTGGATATTGTTTCTCTTCCTTTTCAGTGGACACAGCCAGAGATAGGAAATCTGTGTCTCTCTAGATATAGATACAGATCGATTATGTGTACTTTTTTTTTAAGGTAAAATACATCATGAGTTTATACTGATGCGCCACAAGGCTTTTACTTAACTTCATTCATTTTACATCAGTATTTGCTTTCTCTCAAACTGAAAATAGCAGTTCTCACTCACACCAACACAATTTACTCATTTACTTTATCCCACACTACACTTGCAATAATTTCCAAACCAAAATGCCAGTGACACTGTAACAATATGCTAAATGAAAACGTTTAAAGTTTTGTTTTTTTTTTAATGTTGTGTGTTTAGTTTTGTATTGGTTTTTAGTCCACTGGGCTAGAGATGGACAATTGTATTACAGCATGTTAGGGTCCCTTGGAATAGTTACAGTCTGTGTGTTTATGCCAGTATCTGGATATACATTTGAGTTCATTGATTTTAACTTGAAACTTTCTAAAAGGTTTTTGAAAAGTAATTCTTGTTCAATAATTATATAAAAATATTTAAATTTTCCTGAAATAAAACCCACAAAACAAGATAAAGTCATTGAAGTCCATCTTTCATGCATGTCTGCTTTATTTTCTCCTTTCTCTATGCATAACCATTCTTATACATATCCTTCATTTTTATTATAAGCAATCATATTATTTAGGTAGGGTTTTTTTGTTTTTTTTTTTTCCTCCAATAGATCTATTCATTTATTTGTTTAGAGACACGGTCTTACTTTGTCACCCAGGCTGGAGTACAGTGGTACGATCTTGGCTTACTGCAGCCTTGACCTCTTAGGTTCAAACAGTCCTCCTGCCTCAGCCCCCCAAGTAGTTGGGACTACAGGTATGCACCACCATGCCTGCTATTTTATTGTTTTGTTTTACTTTTTCAGCCAAGCCTTGCTCTGTCACCCAGGCTGGAGAGCAGTGGCACCATCTTGGCTCACTGCAGCCTCTGCCTTTTGGGTTCAAGCAATTCTCATGCCTCAGACCCCTGCGTTGAGTAGATGGGATTACAGGTGTGTGCCACCACACCCAGGTAATTTTTGGATTTTTGGTAGAGACAGGGTTTTGCCATGTTGGCCAGGCTGGTCTTGAACTCCTGGCCTCAAGTGATCCACCCACCTCAGCCTCCCAAAGTACTGGGAGGTGTTAGCCACCACGCCCAGCCTTCCATAAGAATATTTATATTAATTCCTTAATATAATACCCTTCATGTCCCCCACACTTTTCTTAGCTATTGTTTATTGGTTTCCAGCTCTGAGTGATTTTGAAATTCTTAGTAATGACCCTACTTTCTTCTTTTCTTCTCTAGCCGTCATTTGATTTAAAGTTATATCCTTTTACTCCCACTTAACATCTGTATCAGTGAGCTTATTCTCTTTCATTTTCTTCCCATGTGTGCTTTTTTTTTTTCAATCATTGTACTGTCTATGTTGTCAGAGCACATAGTTATTATATCGTTCTGGCTATATGTAACATTGTTTTCGTGTAATCATCTTTCAGTAATAGATCTACAGCTGATTATGTGTTAAATGCTCACCCAGTCTTCATGCCAATGCCTTTCCAGCCAGGCTGGTTGTCTGACCCTTCTCCATTGCAGATTACTAAAGGTTTCTGCAAACAATATTCCTTGGGTCTTTGCATATTCATAACAGATTGCTGTTGGCTTGAAGATCATTTTGGCTTGGTATAAAATCTGTAAGATCCTTGGCTTAGTTGTCTTTCATGAGTGTCACGCTATTGACTTCTAGCATGAAGCCTGGCTCTTGAAAAATCTGATGACCCTCTAATTTTCTGTCCCTTATAAGTAAGTCAGTAATTTTACCTGATGGTCCAGTGTTTTGTTGTTGTTGTTGTTGTTTGTTTTTTGGGTGTTTATTTTGTTGTTTTCTTTCCTAGGTCAGTTTTTCCAGGTGAATGGAATAGTCTGTCAATATATAGTTTCAAATCTTTTCCTACTTCTAGAAATTGTCATGATTTTAAGCATTTGCTGTTTTTATTGCTTTGGTTTTCTTCTTCAGAGGCTCTTATTATAATGTTATGTTTGATTTTCTTTGCTTGTCTTCCCCTCTGAGTCTTTCTCTTGAATTCTGTTTCTTTCCTCATTTCTTTCTGATGTTTAACACTTTCTTCTTTCTGTTTTTTAGCACTCCTCAAGGATTATCTGTTATGTATATTCCCTCTTGTGTTGCTTCTTATTTGGTCTCCATCTTGAAAATTGATTTTTTTTCTTTTACTTCAAATTCTTTCCCATGTTTTTTTGCCTCTCTCTATCCAAATATTTCTTTTCTCCAATCACTTCATTTCTGAATGTTTTTGTTGGGATTAGTGTTCCTTTATCTCTTCTTATTTCCTCATTTTCTTTTAGCTCTTTTGAAATATTAATATAAAGTTTTCATCTGTTTTGTGGGCATGTCTCTGTGGTAAGAATGCTATTCTGAGTTTTCTTCTTCTAATAACTGTGCACTGCATTTGACCACAGTCCTGTTTTGTTACTCATTTTTAAGTGGAATGAATTTTCCTATATTTTTAGGGATAAGGGATGGGCCAGAAAATCTCTTCTAGTGTCTAGGCTGTAGAGCTCTCTCTTCTGTTGTTTCCATGGAAGGATACTGTATGGCCTATATTTTCTTAGCTTCATCTTCTCTGCTTCCCTTCACTTGGATCTGCCCCCTCCCTTCACTTTGACTAAATTATTACTGGCATGTTCAATTAGGATTTTCATCTCAAAAGTTTCTTCTCAAGGTGATTTGGTCATGGAAGGAAGCTTAGTGTTATTGGTCTGAAGACTTCCCTGGCTCCATAGCACCTAAGCACGTTCAGACCTCCCCAGGGTTCCTTGCTCTCACCCCATGAATTGGTTTCTGCAAGATCCACTTGCCAGTGATGCTGCTCTGCTAAAAATAGCTCATCAACCTGCTCACGGTACAGTAAGGACCTTTGGAAACTTGGGAGCCCTTTGTCCCAAAACCTTCAGATGCCCGCTGCCTCTCCTCCAACTTTCTGTTGCACAGATGTTGCTTCTGCCTGGTTCTGTCGCTATAAATGGTTTGGCCACACCTGTCCCTGTCTTCAGGTTTATGGAACACACAGTAACCTCATTTTGTCTTGGTGTTGTCCATAGGTTTTTGGTTGTGCAATTCTAGTTTCTCTGTTTTGGTTGTTGTCATTATTGCTATTGTTATTGGCAGGGAGGAGGAGGGCAGGGATTCTGAAAAAAATTTTTAAACTATGCTACCTTTGACATTGGCACCATCATCTTCCCTGAATCCCCACTTTAATTTCTTTTCTTTTTTTTTTTCTTTTGAGACAGGGTCTCACTCTGTTGCCCAGGCTGGAGTGCAAACTCTGGCTCCTGGGTTCAAGCAATCCTCCCACCTTAGCCTCCCAAGTAGTTAGGACAACAGGTATGTGTCACCACACCAGCTAATTTTTTTGTATTTTTGGTAGAGATAGAGTTTCACCATGTTTCCCAGGCTGGTCTCGAACTCCTGACCTTAGGTGATCTGCCTGCCTCAGGCTCCCAAAATACTGGGATTGCAGGCATGAGCCACCGCACCCAGCCCCACTTTAATTTTTTCATAGTGCTTGAGAAGATGTTTCTGCTAAATACTAATGCTCTGGATTAAACCTCAAATACTTCCAAATGTGAAAAGTTTGGTTTCAATCACAGATTTTTTTAGTAAATATTTTTTAAGGACAACAAAACAGGAAAATTACAGAGTGCTTTGAAAAACAAAACAAGCTCAATTTGTTATTTGTTTAACATATGTAGAAAATAAAATTGGTACGTGTATCTTTTCTAAATTAACACAGTATGAAACCAACCACTACTAATTCACCAGATGACACCAGGGAGATCAAGTTTCGGCTTGGTTAGGACCCTGGACTCTGAATAAATGGTAGCTCTGAGGTTGAAAAAGCCCCCTGCCTCACTCTGATACACATTCTGATGGGCCAGTCAGCATCCTCACCCCACTTCAACCCTTATTCCCCTCTGAAAAGAAGTCTCTAGTTCTGAGAATTGACTTGTTATAACTTTACAAATGTAATTGTCAAATTGCCATTGATAATCATATTTTTGTTTTTGGCTTTTACTAGCTAGGTAGTAATACCATAAAAGAACTCTCTGCTTTGTCTGTTGTCCTTTTCACATTTTGGAGGCCCTTCATACCGTGGAACACAGGATGGGCAAATGTGCTTCTTATAGTGTATGTTAGATTTAGCACTTTTGGCAAAGGGTCTTGTTTCCTGTGCAGTTTAAATTTAGATCCACTGAGAATCTGAGAAATCCATTAATGAAAGGGTAACTTTGGAGTTTCCTCTTTTGGAAGCTTTCTTTATTAAATTCTATTAATGACTCTGTTAGACTTGATTCCCATCTTACACAAGAGACTCCAGAACAGCAACTTGAATTGGTTCTAAGTCCCTCTTACGAAGTCACTCCTTCATTCGGCATTGATTGAGTGCCTCCCATGTACAGGCTGACGGCGCTTACGTACAGAACCACTACATTCTTTCTCATTCTGTTATTTTAAGAGTTTCTTGATAGTCCATCTGCCTGAGAAGTCTATCTCATAAATATTTTTCTGAGATCCTCCTTGCTGGATTTATAAGTGTCAATCATTCTTGGATAAAATATACAGTATACACAGTAAGTGGACCACTCATCTGATTATATGTGCGCCGAGTCTACAGAAAGACAGTATCTTGGTATGTTTCAAGAGTCTTGTAAAGATGAGTTGTAGGACTTCTCATTTCTAATTAAAATTTACTGTCTACAAGGGAAATGGATTGAACATCACCTTTACCATTCTTTTGACAACGATGAAACCTGACTCAAGCCTGGCACTAAATGTATTATTTCAGTATCAGTGCCCTATGATGTGTTGTCATATTTTGGATAGAAAAGAAGTAAACAAGAAACTTTTGTTTCTGCTAAAAAGTCAACGGAGTCCATTGTTATCTTTCTTGGCTTTTCAGGTGGCAGAAATTGGGTGTCAGGTCCTATAAAACAGGGTTTCCCAACCCCCGGGGCCATGGACCATTATGGGTCTGTGGCCTGTTAGGAACTGGGTGGCACAGCAGGAGGTGAGCGGCAGGTGAGCCAGCATTCTGCCTGAGTGCCACCTCCTGTCAGGTCAGTGATAGCATTAGATTCTCACAGGAATATCAACCCTATTGTGAACTGTACATGCGAGGGATCTAGGTTGCACCCTCCTTATGAAAATCTAATGCCTGATTCCCCTACTCCCAGCCCCGTGGATCAGTGCCAAAAAGGTTGGAGACCACTGCTATAAGAATTCCTGACTGGCCAGGCGCGGTGGCTCATCCCTGTAATCCCAGCCCACTGGGAGGCTGAAGCGGGCAAATCACGAGGTCAGGAGATTGAGATCATTCTGGCCAACATGGTGAAACCCTGTCTCTACTAAAATACAAAAAGTACCTGGGCATGGTGGATGGTGCCTGTAGTCCCAGCTACTCAGGAGGCTGAGGCAGGAGAATCGCTTGAAGCCTGGAGGCGAGGTTGCAGTGAGCTGAGATCAGGGCACTGCACTCCAGCCTGGTAACAGAGTGAGACTCCGTCTAAAAAAAAAGTCCTGACCAGAAGTGCCACATCTTCCTATAGCATAATGCTGCTTCTTGAACACCCACAGTAATCAACGCCAGAATTAGCGTGGCACCCTCTTCCCCAAACAGGGTCCACGGACAATGCATTTCAAAATACAGGAAGCTCTCCTTACACTCCCTGCCACCTAGCTTCCATGGTTATCAAATAATTATACTTTATGCTGAGCCAACTTAGGCATTTAGGAAGAGATGAACAGAAATTACATCCTCAAGTGGGCTGGAACAAAAGGGAATACCAATAATTTGTAAGTTAATCAAATTTTAATTAAAGCAGGAAGAGAAACAAGGAGCTTTGATTATCTATGTTTTCTGTTAGAAAATAATACAGCAAGGAGTTTGAGACTAGCCTGACCAATACGGTAAAACCCCACGTCTACTAAAAATACAAACATTAGCCGGACGTAGTGGTGTGTGCCTGTAGTTCCAGCTACTTGGGAGGCTGAGACAGAATTGCTTGAACCCAGAAGGCGGAGATTGCAGTAAGCTGAGATTGTGCCATTGCACTCCAGCCTGGGCGACAG
>CAUYLG010067065.1:0-27587 GCA_963573385.1 Cacajao melanocephalus
CAGACTGGACAGGGAAAATGTGGCACATATACACCATGGAATACTATGCAGCCATAAAAAAAGATGAGTTCGTGTCCTTTGTAGGGACATGGATGAACCTGGAAACCATCATTCTCAGCAAACTGACACAAGAACAAGAAACCAAACACCACATGTTCTCACTCATAGGTGGGTGTTGAACAATTAGCCCACCTGCACACCGGGCGGGGCGCACCACACACGGAGGTGTGGGGGGGGGGAGTGGGGAGGTACAATGGGGGGTAGGGAGTTGGGGAAGGATAACATAGGGAGAAATGCGAGATATAGGTAACGGGGATGGAGGCAGTAGACCACATTGCCATGTATGTACTTGTGCAACAATCCTGCATGTTCTTTACATGTACCCCAGAACCTAAAATGCAATAAAATATATATATACATATAACAAAAGAAAAAAAAGTCAAACGTAACACAAATACAATTTAAAATATCATAAAAATAACAGAACTGCAATAAAAATATAACACATCTCATAAATAAGGGATAAAACATGTAATCAATATACAAAAATCTACGAAAGTATAGTGAAAATCCTACATACCATAACTGAAAACATATAATACATAGAAATAATAGAAACAAAATAAATATAGAATTTCCATGATGAAAACTATAAAGTTTTGCCAAATTTTAAATGAAATTTACCCTGTGTAAATTAAATCCATCACATTAAATTAAATTAATGTCCTTAAAGTAGATTTCATGGTTGGAAGCTAATATGTAAGTGAATTTTCTAAATGTTGTATAATAAATGTGGCTGACTTTTATCACAAAAGAATAGCAAAAAACTTTAAAAGAATAAGGCAAAATGTGTGGACAGGAAATTAGCAAACTCTGTGAGGCATTTATGACCTTGTTACATCTTCACATGTTTTGAACTTCTTAAATTTATTACTGTACAATTTTTGTTCAGAGTATTGATTGGGATCTAATAAATCATCTTAAATTTATGCAAAAATGTATAATCAAATATTTCACTTGAAAGATCAAATTTTAATTCTTTAATGGAGCAACATTCAAACTATCCTTACTATTGTGTTAATTTTTAACATGTCATCCCATAATGTTTGTTTTGGAAGTAAAATAAAATGGGATTAATTTAGACCATTGGTTCTCAAAAAATGATCTCTAGATTAACATCAGTGGCATCATTGAAAACTTGTTAAAAACAATTTTTTTTTTGCCCCACCCAAGACCTACTGAATCAAAAACTCTGAGGGTAAATATCCATGACTTCGGTTTATTAAACCTTACATGTGATCAAAAGGTTATCTAAAGTTTGAAAACCATCAGAGCACACCATCACCAGTTTAGCTCAAATTTTAAAAACAAACAACTCAAATTATCTTGCACAGTAGAAGAGAATGTTGTTACATTTATTTTAAAAGCTGATACATTGGTAATCAATGAATGGAGAAATTGACCTTCTCTACATAAAAATGTTTGTATATTTATTATTCTTCTGTGATAAATATAAAAGGATTCCTGACGGTGATAGTCAATGTTAATTTTAATAGGGCTCTGTTTTATGTAAAGGCAAATGAGAAAACTTTTTTGGGTAATGAATATGTTCATTATTTTTATGCTGGTGGTGGTTTCAAGGCTATATCTACATTTCACAAAACTTACCAAAATGTACACTTTAAACAACTAAATATAAAGTCAATAAAGCACTTTTGTAAAGTTGGGGTAGAGAAAGAACTATTGAACCACACAGCAGCACAGAGGACTCTAAAAAATTATTGTTTATATATTTTAAAAATCATGTTTCAGTTATTATGATTGATCACCCAATTTCAGCACCCTTGTGTGTATTAGTGTTTTTGACTTTATTGTTCCAAGAGAAGGGGAAGGGATATTATTGTACAACAATTTTAATAGTTTAAGTAGAGAAAAATGATGGAAGGATATGGACATCCCCAGGCAAATGGAAACGTATGCTGTAGCTTTGGTTCCACATTCACCATGCAAGCATGCTTGGCTTGGCTTTCTTCCTCTGTCCCTATCAACTTCAACAGTTTATTGGCTACAAAGATACCAATAAAAGAGTCAGGGAAGACCATTTTAACATTGATTCTAATAATAATTGGATCATGTATCAGTTAAAGACAGAATTCAATAATGATACAATAAGGAATAAATCTTCAAACAAACAAAAAACTTTTTACAGGTTTATTAAGTGAAACACCATTAAAATTTATATTGAAGATGGCTCTAGCAAGGTTTTCATTAAGTATGACATCTGCTTGTAGGCAACTAGAAAATCTTTAGATAATTGAATGCTATTTTGCTTAACATTCTTATGGCCATAAACTTATTTATATTAGTATTATTCAAGAAAAATTATAGAATGAAATTAACCATAAAACTCTCCCTAGGCAACTATCCTGTCACAGTGATTCCATTGTGACACACAAAAGCAATGATTTTGACAAAAAGCATTATCCGTGTTATTAAATTAATGTCCTTAAAGTGGATTTAATGGCTGGAAGCTAATTTGTAAGTGAACTTTGGTTTTATATATATGAAAGAGCCCCAAGCTTATGAAAATTTTATTTGCGTGTACAAATTAAATCTAAGAAAAGATGCTTAGCCACATACTAGCCTATGGTATTAATAATCAAATGACAATACCAAAACCTAGAGAAGATGTTAACCGAGTGAATTTTGTATTTGTTTGATTATAAATTTTAATTCAAGTAGCAATTTCTTTTACATCCAAATGCAAAAATGAATCAGATATTTAAAAGTATTTAAGTAGCAATATTATATAAACAAAAATATCAGCATCTTAGTAGTTTCAGAATATCAGGTTAATAGGAATCTAGTATATAAAAAATAGCTTTTTAATAAGCGCAACTTTCCTCAATATATTCTTTTGTATAGTTAACGTGTATTTTACCAAGCTTTATGATATAAAAGTTTTTATATCATATAAGTTTGAATATCACAAAAGTTTCATATTATAAAAGAAATTTTATCATATAATTTACGTGCAACAAATGTATCTTTTTAGTGTACAGCTCTATGAGTTTTGACAAATATACACTCTGGTAACCATCAACAAACAAAAAAATAAAAATTATTTATTACCTCAAAATTTTTCCTTTTACGTCTTCCTGGTTAGTTCTACACCCTCATTATCATAGAGATTCTTCCTAAAATATACAATATCTTGACTTGAATATTCTAGCAAAGCACAGTGTTAGCCAACATCAAATAAAGCTGTCTTTTAGCATCATCATTTACATGAGAGCAGTAAGAGATTTTGAGCTAAATGTTAAGTCTCTAGAATGGTATTTCTTTTCAATCATTGTTTTAATAATATTCCCACATTTATTAATAAGAATTTGCACTTATTATTTTGAGTGACATTAAAAAATGAAGGTAAATTACAAGAGGTAAAGACATGAAATTATATTATGTATATGTGCATTATAATTAAATTATAATTAACTTTAAACAAATCTCCAGGGATTCCTGTTTCTAGAAACATGAGCACTCTGTGTAGCATGTTTCTGAGTCTATTTTGGGCTCTTGCATGATAGACTAAATGCAAAGATTTCATCAACTTTTCAGATTATAGTTGTATTTAACATAAAAACTCCAAGATAGGGACTAAAGAAAGAGATAATTTAAACCTACTCAAAGGTGTTTTCTAATTCCAGAGTAAAATAAAATTTCTGAATCTTTGCATTTAATATTCTACATTGCATAAATTCTAAATAATTCTGGAATTATACTTTTTCTCAATTCATAAGAATAATAGCATACATAATAACTGACCCTAATTATTGCTTATTCATCCTTTTCTCATCTCCACCTTCAATAGTATGCACATTACTGACAATATGTGGTTAAGGTAAATATTGGGAAATCAGATTATGTTGGAGGTACGCAGAGTAGGTAACCATTACAATAAGATGGTTTGAAGGTTATCTGCAGTCCATGTTTACCAAGATACTTTCTCTCGGAAATGTTATAATCTGAAATTGTCACTATATTAACTTAATATTTTAAAGGGTTATAAATGTAAGCTAAATATCTTATTAGGAAAAGGCACTATTAATACATTTGGGTATAGGGGGAAAAAAATCAAAGGAATTTCAAATCTGTTTACCAAACCTTCACTGAGACTCAAGTACGGTGATTTATATGAGGTAAAAGAGAATTTCGCAAAGACAGGAGTTGGTTGCTGAAAACCTCTCAGGTATAACTCTCTACTTAGCAGGTGTTAATAGGTGTTACTTAGTCCTTGGGTACCTCAGATTTCTCCGTATATGTGAAAGATAATAAAAACTACCTTGCAGAACTTCTGAGGCAATGACACATCAGGGGAAGTGTAAAACACCTACTCTAGTCTCTGAAACTTAGTAAATGTTCGCATCTTTCCTCCAGAACATTCTATAGATGACTGATTAAGGGAAGAATTGGTCTAGTTTGTTGAATTTAAAATATTCATCTATATTTTGAATTTGTTTTTATCACCACAATAGGGTGCTTATCCCTTAGGGGCTTCCAAATAGTAGGAAGAATTTTGCAGTTCTTTGGTAAAAATTCACTTAAGTGTATCCCAGATGATTATCTAGCTCTGTCAGTCTGAGCAAAGCCCTTCGTTTACATACGTTCTTATACATCTGTTTAACTATTAAAATAATTATCTGAGCTGTTCTCTTTTTAACCAAGAGGATGCTATTGTGTCAAAATTGTTGATTTGAAAAAATAATTCCCTGTAAAAGTATACCTGGTGCATTACTATTTTTCCTTGCTAGAAATTAATCTCCAAAGATGAAGGCTAAACAGTTTACTGATCCAGCCATTTCCTAGGGATAATAACTGGCTGTTGCCTTAGTGTTTAATGTGTTAAGAATATTAAGTCTTCTCAGGAAATTCATGTTAATCATACTTGAAACATCATATTGTGTTTAAGAAATAAAAGGGCTATTATTAGACTCTCTTTGAAATTTATAATATCTTCATTTGCTTTAATAAAATTATCTCATGTAATTTTTAATTGGAAAGTGCTAATATCAACATAGAAAACAGATCATATTTTAGAAGTGACTGATTAATCTGTTTTTTCTTCTTCTAAGAACCCAGTATTCACACTGGAAAACAAGTAAACTGTGACAAAATCTCACAACGGCATGACCTTTCCTGAGCTATTTTAGTCAGTGATTGGATCCAATTCATGTCAAAAGATTTAGCTTAGAACTTCATTATAAACACTAGTCATTTTGAAACATGTAAAAACAAGACAAAGTGTTTTATTACCAGGTTATATGCAGTGCTATTGAGGAAAGGGAACTTTCTAGTTTAAATCCCTGGTATCTGTCTTGGCTGTTGGCTCTGTTGAAAGCTGGTGATCTGCAGTGGTCCAGTAAGGAGAAGTCCAGCCAGCATTCTCAAGAATTTAGAGCTGATTTCTATAGGAGCAAGTTTAACTGTAGTTCCTCTCTACTATTAGCAGAGACTCCTAGGAATTGACTGATAACAGAAATCAAGCTGAGGTTTGCTTACCAGGTGAACATTTGTTCTTCCAGGTTCCTCCAAAAAACTTTCTAGTTTTTACTTGTATTCAAGCTGGTTCATTCTCTGCTTCTTTGTGCTTTTTCTCCATGCCTTGTGCTTTCTGTTCTTGACTGCAAATTTGCATGCTAAAACCAATCTTTATCAATCTTTTGAAAACAGCACTGCACTTGGGATCATGATGTCTCTTGCCTCCCAAGCAGGATCCTAAATTGACCCTAGCAAAGTATCTTTTTTTTTTTTTTTTTTTAAGAGACAGGGTCTTGCTTTGTAGCCCAGGCTGGTCTTGAATTCCTGGGCTCAAGCAATCCTCCTGCTTGGGCCTTCCAAAGTGTTGGGATTACAGTCATGAGGCACCACACCTGGCCCAACAAATCTTATGGATATTAATGCAATGATCTCAGGTATCTGTGAAGTTAATATGAGAGGGCTCAAATGTCTGCATTTCTACATGCCTTCTGAAATTGGTAGTGACATGATTGGATGTTAATATGCAGATTTAGCTACTAAGAGCAGGGCTGACATGCTTAATTGCATGATGCAGGAATCATCAGTGTGATATAACTTTTTTTCTTATCTTGTAGATCAAAAAGAAGTGTCTTTTTCCTCTTAGCTTTGTAAGACAAAAACACATACCCCTAACCAAATGCAGCAAGCACAGGAAACACTGTTTGTTGGGAAAAGTCACCCTCCAAGTTGGCGAGTATATCACAGGCAGCATATCACACAGCATACAATGGTGCAGGTGGAGCCTCCACGAATTTTCTTGAGGAAAGCCATAGCAAAAGAAGTGAGTCTATAGTTTTGACCCATTATGAAATCAAAACTGTGGCATTTTGAATCTGGAATTAGGACTACACTCTGTCAATATTCTATTGAGGAGTGTGGCAGACAGTGTGTGACACTCAGGTCTCCTGTCAGGAAAGTACTTGCTACCGACTTTCAAAGACTGTTGGTTAGCTGATAGCCTTTATCTATGTGGTCTTTTGAGTGTCAGTCTCGGCCTTTAAACAGAGGTAACGGTCTCCCAGGGTGACCCAACCAGTGACCAAGGAAGGAAATACTTTGCTAATAAGCAGTCTTTGCTCTGGAGTTTCCTATCAGGCTGGCAAAGTACTCATTAGGTCTGAACTGCAGTTTGAGCACAGCCTCTGCCCAATTCTACTTCCTTTCTCTTTATAAGAAACCATTTGCATTTCTATTCCATCTCTACACCTGCTTCCCAGCTATCCCAACTATTTAAAGGAACTAAGGAAAAAATGATTTATGTCTTACTTCTAGAAACCATGGAATAATAAATTCTCCAAGTGCCTCAAGACAAAAACAGTCCATTCTTGTAGCTCAGAAATTGTATATGAAAGGATCTAAGGTCGTCCTTGACAATTTCCTCTCTGTTGTGTATGTCCCCACCAGAGTCTACAGGATAATATTTGACTCTGCTAGATCCTTGTAAAGTATCCAAGAATTAGATAGGCAAGAGGGAAACCACGTGTTTGAATCTATCTTTTTCAAGAATAATTATCTCCAATAACTGCTGTTCAAGGATTAATGTTGTGTTAGCCTGTAATTTATCCTTGTTGGTATAACATTCTGTCATTCTCAAGACCTTTTTTTTGGTGTGACTTTTCTAGTATGTTGGATTAATTATTCCTCCAGATAATTTGGTCAATGTTATATCTATTTTACCTCTGTTTCTCTCTTTAACCACTATATTTACATCAGTTTTCATAGTCATGTTTACATCTATATTTATTGCTAGGTTTTACTTATTATTGTTGTTACTGATTACTATTATATTTTACAATTATTGTTATAAGTCTGATTACTAAATGGCCAGCCTAAATTGAGAGAAATACATGCACACACAAATGTACATATACATGAACTTCCAATTTGCAATGTAATTTAAATTCTAGGATGGACTTCAAATCTTTATAATTTAAAAATTTATCAATATTTGACAGGTTGGAGAGTAATGCAATTTGCTTCTAAGTCTTAGAAAAATATTCACAGCCAAAGAATTTAATAAACCCAGTACAACATAATTGCTACCACAAATGAGATGTTAAATCATAATTTAATCAATTATAAAGAAAGCAATGGTCAGATATATTGTATTTTATAATCACAATTTAATTTTGGAGCATAAGTAAAATTAAGAAAAATTAAGTGATTACAATGTACAACGTTCCTAATAAATGCTTTTATTAGATCATGAATTTCATTACTTCTTTGGTTAAATAATTAGATCATAAAGGTTACATATTAAATTCCACATTAAGATTCTATCAAATGCATCAGATTCCATTTCTCTGGTACATGAAGGAAAAGCATCTTGACTGATAGAAAATGTATTGTAAAGGTCAAAATTATTTAGCCAGTTTCATTCTTTTACTGGAGATTTGAAATTGTTCATTTAAGTAGACATTGGCCATAACCAAAGACTGTAAATATCACACAGGAATAAAATAATGTAATGCTTATTTTAACACTTTTTCCATCAAGCACTAATATGTCACTTGCTACATGTTACCTTATATCATCATTTATATCTTAATATGCAATTCTATCTCGAAAATTATAGCAGTGCTCCATTAATGTAAAGCATATGCCATGCATCAGGGCTTAGTAATGTTCCCTGCTCTTAATAGAAAAAAAATTGGAATTTGTGATGGTTATGATTATTTTGATTATTTTTCTTAGGAAAAAATGTATTAATAAATTTAAGGTGAAGGCACTTGAACCTGTTGTGGCTTGCAGGAACCACAGAGAAATCAATTCTGTCCTAAATAGCACTATATGAATTGTAGCCAATTTAAGTAACTGAAATTTTATTCATGATGGTTTCCATTACAGTTTTTAAGCTACAGCATTTGTTCTTTCAATTCTTCAGATACTCTTTATCTGTTATACACTGATTATTGTGCCAGGCTCAGATGATTAAAAATACAGATCATCTATGTTTCCTG
This sequence comes from Cacajao melanocephalus, assembly GCA_963573385.1. Classification (NCBI taxonomy): domain Eukaryota; kingdom Metazoa; phylum Chordata; class Mammalia; order Primates; family Pitheciidae; genus Cacajao; species Cacajao melanocephalus. The sequence continues at coordinate 8,538 of CAUYLG010067065.1, forward strand.
CCTCGATTTGCTGACAACCAGTTCATAAATGAGAGCAGTATGATGCAATAAATGCTATACTTGATGTATGGTACAGAAACCAAAGAGCCAGTGTGGGAGAGATGCGTTGCAGTTGTCAGGATGGCAATAAAAGCCGCCAAGAGGGCAGATTTTTAGTGATACTAAAAATAACCAGTTCAGATTGGTGAAAAAGTATGTTCTAAGAGGTAATCTAATAAAAGCATGGGAAATGAAAAAGGTACCTAAAATGTTTCTACATATTGAGATAAGTTTTACAGCTAGGTCACAAAATTTGGGGATTGAATTATAATTCGGTACATTGAAAACTAGCACAGGATGCCTGTTCACTCTGATAACAGGTTTTGTTGTTATTGTTGTCGTTGTTTGCAGTGCAGAAGCTCTTTGGTTTAATTAGATTCTATTTGTCAATTTTTTTGGCTTTTGTTGCCATTGCTTTTGGTGTTTAATCATGAAGTCTTTGATCATACGTATGTCCTGAATGGTATTGCCTAGGTTTTCTTCTAGGATTTTTATGGTTTTAGGTCTTACAGTTAAGTCTTTAATCCATCCCTGATGATAAGCAGCTCTCTGATCCTGAGCAATTCCCCTTAATCTTGCTGGGCCTAAATTGGATCTTTTATTCAATAAAACTATTGGATGAAATTATATCTAATGTTTGTTTTAACATTTCATAATTCTATAATGCAGATAACAATTAAACATAATTAAATTTTAAAATTGAAGTAACATAGTGTAAACAAAAATAGTAACAATCTGTTTGTGTTTTCTTTTCTTTTTTTCCTTTTTTAATTATACTTTAAGTTCTGGGGTACATGTGCAGAACGTGCAAGTTTGTTACATAGTTATACACGTGCCATGATAGTGTGCTGCATCCGTCAGCCTGTCATTTACCTTAGGTATTTCTCCTAGTGCTATCCCTCCCCTATTCCCCCAGCCCCCACTGTCCCTCCCCTAATCTCCTATAATGATAATGTTGTACAGCAGATCTTTAGAACTTATTGGTCTTGCCTAGCTGAAACTTTATGCCTATTGATTAGCAACTCCCTCATTTCCCTACCCCCAGCCCACAATTCTATTCCCTGATTCTATGAGTTTCACTATTTTTGATACCACAATAAATGATAAGTGTATAACTTAAAAAAAAAAGGCGTTTGTTTGTAGCTCATCAAGCTCTAATGACCATACATATCAAACACAAAAGTTTTGTGTGGCTCAACCAATCTTACTCTGATGCAGAAAATCGCGTAGTTAATAAAGAAAGAAAATTTCTTAAGCGTATAATTGATATGGACATTATCTTCCCATTATTAAGATAGAAACATCTCAGAACCATTGAACAAATGAAAATCAAGGTAAAAAACATCTGTTCTTGGAAACAGCAATGTTTTTCATGCATCTTGAAACAGTTATTACATAGCACTTGAGAAAAGGCTTTGAAAATGTTACTTCCATTAGCACTCAAACAGAAAATCAACTTTCATTAGGGAGGCAGGGAGTGTCTTGAGGGAAAATTTACCCAATATTCATGGAGCACTGCATAAACATAGCAAATGAGACAGGGAATATTTTTGCAATAAAACTAAAGAAAAGAATACCTTTGCTACTTTACCAGATATTAAAAACTACATCTCATGTCTTTGGTCCCTGTAGCCAATTGGATGGGCTGTTCTAGAAATGGAAACTATACTATGTTTCTAGATTGCTATCACGTGGCAAGCTCATTAAAAAAATGGTGAGAAGTCAGATGAACAAAATCACATATATTAAGTCACATATTAGTAATGAAGACATTAAGATATTAATAAAGATGAATGATTTAAAATCTTTTGCATTTTTTTTGGAATTAGACATGTTGGCTCAAGCCTTTCTATTATAAAGAATCTGTAACTTTTACCATTTATCTCATGTTTTCTCCCATGTTACTAAAATGCACTTGCCCAATTGTACCACATTGGAGGCTAGATTTGAATTCAGCTGTTCCTACTTCGAAACTTCACAGCTCTAGTACTGATGTGTTGCCCCTCTTCCTCCTTCTTTCAATTCCCTTCTCTAATCCTCCTACCATTCTCCATACCATACCTGCAGGCCTTTTCTACCTCACATGTGAAAATGTGCCTATCATATGTATCATTTCTGCAAGAGACTACCAGAGGATTGTCTTTTCATTTAATACACTAAATTACTTTAAGCCAAAACATTTCTCTATAGCAGAACATCTCATTGAGGAGGAAGTTTTGGATTCTAGCTATAGGGTGTAGGACACGTTTGAAGGCTATTACTCAAACATGAGTACAAAAGGTGTTGCTGATGGTGGTGGTGGCCCCTCTGGAGTAGCCACTGCAGACATAACAGCTGTAGCAAAGGAGGAGCAGCCAGGGCTGCATGCTCCATGGAGCTGATGGGAGCCAGGAACAGGTGATAGCCCACCCACTATGGAGTTGGCAGAGTAAAAGCCCATGCTCTTGGGCACAGTCAGAGTTACCTAGCAGAGGCTCCAGATCCTGGCATCCCTGCACTCTCAGGGACCCAGGAAGTCTCCTGCCCCCACAGGCTTGAAAGTGCCTGGTTCCACTTTCTGGCCTCTCTCGGCTCCCAGCACCCACTCCAAGATAGAGCAAAGTTGTGGCTGAACCCAGGTGCTGTCACTACCCACTGAGTATGCGTGCACTCAGGGCAGCACTGACATACCAGCCCTCTGCCACCTTAGCCCCCTCCAGACTTTGGATACCAACAAGTGTGAGAGAGGGGCCGGGGTACTGAGGGTGAATCAGTGGGAGCCTGCAGGCACCACTTGGTGCAGACAGTCTGGGCACTGTGGATGACATGTTAATGGCGTAGGATGCCAACAGATTCCTAGGTGGGAAGGGATAGGTCCTCAGTGAAACCCCACCTTCAAGCTGGGGATGGCCTGAACCCTGGGGGCCGGGTTGCCAGTTCTGGGTGAAGCTGCAGTCTGGAGTGAGAACGTTATTGATGACCATTTGGCCAATCAGATAGTGCTTTTTCTAGCCTCCCATGGCTGCCTATGGAGCAACCAGCACACATGTCCTGCATTCTGAGCACATTAAAAACCCCAGATTCAGCCAGACTCAGACACTCCTCAGGATGACCTGCCTGCAGAAAGGAACTACCCACTATGGATCTCCTGTCCACTGAGAGCTGGACACTCATCAGAGTGGAGCTGTACACTCGTTGGGATGAGGTACCTTCAGAAAGGAGCTATGCACTATAGATCTCCTCTCTGCCGAGAGTTGGACACTCATCAGGAAGGCCTGCCTGTAGAAAGGAGCTACCCACTTTGGGTCACTTGAGAGCTGACTGTCCCTCAGTGAAGCTTCTTTCTACCTTGTTCACCCTCCAGTTGTCCAAGTACCTCATTTTTCCTGGATGTGGGACAAGAACTTGGGACCTACAGAATGGCAGAACTGAAAGAGTTATAAAACAAATAGGGCTGCAATACACCCGCACTTGTGCTCACCATGTTGTGGGCAATAGAAGAAAAGAAGAGCTGTGGCCCTTCAGAGACCACAGACCTCAGGGCTCCTGAAGCCAGGGCTGTGACACCCTCTGTGGGGCTCTGCGGTTTCTGGTATCTCCAAGCTTCTGGTCACCACCACATTCCCCTCGTCCAGATCTGAGAGCCTGCAGTGGAAGCTGCTTGCAGTGCATTGAATCCAGCTACACCCTTGCACACAGCCAGCACCTGAACTGACATCTGTGCTAGTGCCTGGAGCTGCTTGCCCTGCTGAAGTAGCTGGTGTGCCTGGCTTTGTGCAGTGGCTGGACCCCATGCTTGCTTGCTCACACACCCCTTGCCATTCTGTGCCTGCTTTGCCCTTGGTAGGTGTGAGATTCAGGCTGGTAGCACAAGCTGAGTGCAGCCTGCCAGGCCAAGTGGGCAGAACAAGCCCAGATAATCTGGGCAAAACTCAGGCAAAGGCACCACCAGCCACAGAGGTTTCTGGCTGGAAAAGTGACACCCTAAGGATCCTATGACACTACTTCATTATCTTGTGCTAAGGTCATCTCTATCTCCAGTTTAAAAGAAGATCCACAAATGGAGAAAGTAAAACATATATCTATATCTATATTTCTAGATACATCTATGTGTATATATCTATATTTATAGATATAGATATATAGATATATACACATAGCCAATTACTCCCCAACCCCAATTAGGGAGAAATGACCTGTATAATTCACTATACACATGGCTGTTAAGGCACTGGATACTCATAAATTCAACAATGAAAATCCTGCTAGTCAAAGTTCTTTGACTTGATCAAGTGAGTATACTATTTTAAAAACAGTATCTTCAAGAGATTATAAAATATAAGTATATATCTGAGGAAAATATTTAATAAATTAGTTATTGAGTTCATTGTCCAAATTCCTTCTTTTCATCTTTTACTTTTAAGTTCAAAGGTTATGTATATAGGTTTGTTCCATTGGTAAATTGTGTATCACTAAGGTTTGGTATGCAAATGTCACTCAGGTAGTGAGTACAGCACCCAACAGTTAGTTTTTCAACCCATACCTTCCTTCTACCCTCCCCCCCAGTAGCCCTCAGTGTCTCTTGTTCCCATCTTTATGTCCATGTGTACTCAGTGTTCAGCTCCCTTATAAGTGACAACAGGTGATATTTGGTTTTCTGTTCCTGTGTTAATTCACTTAGGATAATGGCCTTTAGCTGCATTCATGTCGCTGTGAAGAATATGATTTCTTTCTTTTTTTATGGCTTAATAGTATTCCATAGTGTATATGTACCACATTTTATTTACTCAGTTCACTGTGAATGGGCATCTAAGTGGAGTCTATGTCATTGTTATTGTTAATATTGCTGCAATAAACATACAAATGCATGCATCTTTTTTTCTAAAACCACTTATTTTCCTTTGGATACATACCCAGTGATAGGATTGCTAAGTCAAATTGTGCTTCTGTTTTATGTTCTTTGAGAAATCTCCAAACTGCTTTCCACAGTGGCTGAGCTAATTCGCATCTCCACCAACACTGTACAAGTATTCGCTTTTCTCTGCAGGCTTACCAACGTCTGTTATTTTCTTCCATTTTAATAATAGCTACTCTGACTAGTGCAAGATACTATCTCATTGTAGTTTTGATTTGCATTTCTCTAATAATTAGTGATATTCAGCATTTTTTCATTTATTGGTTGATCGCATGTGTGTCTGCTTTTGATTAAGTGTCTATTCATGCCCTTTCCCTATTTTTTAATGGGGTAATTTGTTTTGTGATTGAACTGCTTAAGTTTCTTATACATTCTGGATATTAGACCTTTGTTGGATGCATAGTTTGTGAATATTTCTTCCCATTCTGCAGTTTGTCTGTTTACTCTATTGATAGTTTCTTTTGCTGTACAGAAGCTCTTTAATTTACTTAGGTCACACTCGTCAGTTTTTGTTACAATTGCTTTTGGGGACTTAGTCATACATTCTTTTCCAATGCTGATGTCTAGGATAGTATTTCCTAGGTTTTCTTCTAGTTTTTATAGTTTAAGGTCTCATATTTAATTATTTAATACATCTTGAGTTAATTTGTGTATATGGTGAAAGGTAGGGGTCCAGTTTCATTCTTCTGCATATGGCTAGCCAGTTATCACAAAACCATTTATTAAATAGGGAATCCTTTGCCTATTGCTTGTTGCTATTGGCTTTGCTGAAGACTGGAGAACCATAGGTGTGTGATTTCTGGATTCTTTATTATAATCCATTGGTGTATGCATCTGTTTTTCTACCAGTACCATGCTGTTTTAGTTACTATAACCTCATAGTACAGTTTGAATTCAGGTAGTGTGATGGCTCTAACTTTGTCTTTTTTTGCTTAGGATCGTTTTGGCTATTTGGGATTGTTTTCGGTTCCATATGAATTTTAGAATAGTATTTTTCAAATTTTTTGAAAAGTGACATTGGTAATTTGATAGGAATAATGTTGAATCTGTACACTCCTTTGGGCGATATGACAATTTTAATGATATTTTTCTACCGATCCATTAGCATGGGATGTTTTTCCACTTGTTTTTATCATCTGCGATTTCTTTCGGTGTTGTTTTGTAGTTGTCCTTATAGAGAACTTTCACCTCGTTAGTTGGATGCATTCCTAGGTATTTAAATTTTTGTAGCTATTGTAAATGGTATTGCATTTCTTGAGTTGGCTCTCATCTTAAATGTTAATGGTATATAGAAATACTACTGATTTTTGTACAATGATTTGGCATTCTGAAACTTTACTGAATTTGTTCATAGCTTCTAGGAGTCTTGGCAGAGTCTTTCAGGTTTTCTACATATAGAATTATATCACTAATGAAGAGAAATAATTTGACTTCATTTTTTATTTAGATGCTTGTCATGTTCCTCTTCTTAAGGGGAATGCTTCCAGCCTTCGCCTGCTCAGTATGATGTTGATTATAGGTTTGAAATAAATGGCTGTTATTATTTTGAGATATGTTCCTCTGATTCCTAGTTTGTTGAAAGTTTTTATCATAAAGAGAGATCAGATTTTATCAAAAGTTTTTTTTTTTCTGTAGCCTTGTGTCTATTGAGATGATTGTATGTTTTCTGTTTTAATTTTGTTTATGTGGTGAATCATGTTTATTGATCTGCACACTTTGAACTAGCACTGTATAACCAGGAAAAAAAGCCTCCCTGATAATCGTGAATTAACTTTCTTATGTGCTGCTGGATTTGATTCATTTTTGAAATTCCTTAATGCTTATACTATAATTTTTACTATTTATACTTGTTTTTTCGGTTAATATTTTTCCACATTTATTAAAAATAAAAAGACAATAACATATTAATTGTGAAGAAGTGTAATTTTACCCAGACCTCAAAATATTATTTCTTTTCTGCTTTTCTACTCCATTTCAGATTGTGGAGGGTTAAAGTTAACTCAATTAAAATTAACTTATGAGCCTAAATCTGGGAAGCCATGTAAAGAGGCATTAAAGTAGTGTAGGGTAAGACGCTGGCTCTCCACTAGTTTAGAGTCAATTTAAATAGTACATTCAATTCCAAAAGTGGGCATAATGGTGAGAAAGTGTAAGTATATAATCAGGAAAGAACTCAAGGTAACTCTCTTCTCTGCATTCTGTAAGGCTTTCGTGCTTTGGTTATGGATCTGAAACCTTAGTTTGTGCCTTATTTGAAGCTGGTAATAGTCTGAATTTACTAATTTCTATGAAGTTCCTACAAGAAAATTCACTGCCTTTTGATATTTTGCGAAGAGAAATACCTAATTTTGTGCAGAGATTTATGTAGAAAATGGAACCAAGGTTAATAATAAATTATTTGATAAACATGCTTTTTGCTATCTTTGAAGATGTCAATACATTCTTTTGTTTTATCACATTCCACCAACATAATTACTTCACTTTTCTTCAAAGTGAATGAAAATTCAGATACTCATTTCCAATATAACTTTGAAATAGGTACTGTGCTACTGCTTCTCTTCTGAAGATAAATCTCTTAACATGCTAAATATGTGACAGTTCAGCAGAAGATGCTGAGTGTTCTTCATGGATTTTCTCTAGGAGTCTAGGGGAAGAAACAATGAGGGAAATGTCTCAAATCAAAATTTCCTGGGAGACTATGTGGGTTCTATGACCTTGCAAGCTACACTTGCTAGAAAATTGCCTTTCTTTATGCTCTGCCTTGCCTTGGCAGAATCCCTAAATGAAACGAACTCCATATCCAGCATTATCATTCTATCCAATCTTCATCTGTTTGACTGTGATCTCTCTACTATTGCTATCTCCAGACAAATGATCCTTGCATTCCTAAACCATGTTGCTAATTTGAATCTCCTAAACCACTATTTAGTAGTGATCTTCACCATGTGAAGGCCTTGAGTCTTACTTTTTACCATCTGTTATTATTCCTGAAGAAATACCTGTCTATCTTTAATGCTAAAGCATTAGCATACGGACAGAGCAACTCAATTGAAATGTGAATGCCAACATGTATAGGTTGACTTTTCACTCAATAGTATCTGATGTGTTTGCCTCAGAGGGGCTCCAAAAAATGTACATGCAATTCTAATATAGCCCACCTATCATGCCACAAAATGGCAGTGTCTGCAGATGCTGTTCTAATAAGACCACTTTTTTTGCTAGCCACAGCTGTGCTCTGCCCATGAGCATTGCTCACAGCAAAGCTGAGACCTCAAAGAGGAAATACTGATCCCTTGTTTTTCTCTCCAAGCTCTGTATATGCTCCATTGAATTCTTCACAGAATAGCAGAAATTCTATAACACCTTATTATTATTACTAATAACATTAATATAATTAATATGTGTTTACTGTAGAAAAAGTCAACAAGGAGGTTAATAAAGCAAAACTAAAAATCACCCTCTATCTGCCCATTTTTCAGTGTCAAAATATTAGTTTCCCAAAGTAAACGATGGAAAGTTTAAGTACCCTTTAAACCATTTACATTCTTTAAGTTAATATGGTCATGTTTTATATATTTCTTTGCAACTTGATTTTTTTTTAATTGCCAAGCATCTTGGGCTTTTTTAGATCTCAGAAAATACAAATATTTTATATCTGATTTTGAATGGTTTCATTATGTGTCTGCTTCAGTTTTTCCATGTTCCTCTATCTGTACTTCTTCATGCCTAGTTTTACCCTACTGATCAGCTGGGACAGCCAGCATTACCAGGCATTAATGGTGGCTGAACTCACCCAGCAGATTTTTGAAGCCAAGAACATAATGGCTGCCTGCAACCCCTGCCATGACTGCTACCTAATGGTGGCTGCTGTTTTCAGGGTCCACATGTCCATAAGAGAGATTGATGAGCAAATGCTTAATGTCTAAAATAAGAGCAGCCACTCAGGACATAGGCATGGGTAAGGACTTCACGACTAAAACACCAAAAGCAATGGCAACAAAAGCCAAAATAGACAAATGGGATCTAATTAAACTTAAGAGCTTGTGCACAGCAAAAGAAACTATTAATAGAGTGAACTGGCAACCAACAGAATGGGAAAAATTTTTGCAATCTACCCATCTGACAAAGGACTCATATCCAGAATCTATGGAGAACTTAAACAAATTTACAAGAAAAAAAGGCACAACCCCGTCAAAAAGTGGTCAAAGGATATGAAGAGACACTTTTCAAAAGAAGACATTTATACAGCCAACAAGCATATGAAAAAATGCTCATCATCACTGATCATTAGCGAAATGCAAATCAAAACCACATTGACATACCATCTCACATCAGTTAGAATGGCGATTATTAAAAAATCAGGAGACAACAGATGCTGGAGAGGATGTGGAGAAATAGGAACGTTTTACACTATTGGTGGGAGTGTAAATTAATTCAACCGTTGTGAAAGACTGTATGGCGAATTCCTCAAAGATTTAGAACCAGAAATACCATATGACCCAGCAATCCCATTACTGGGTATATACCCAAAGGATTATAAATCATTCTATTATAAAGATACATGTACACATATTGTGGCACTGTCACAATAGCAAAGACTTGGAATCTACCCAAATGCTCATCAATGATAGACTGAATAAAGAAAATGTGGCACATATATACTATGGAATACTCTGCAGCCATAAAAAGGGATGAGTTCATATCCTTTGCAGGGACATGGATGAAACTGGAAACCATCATTCTCAGCAAACTCACACAAGAACAGAAAACCAAACACCTCATGTTCTCACTCATAAGTGGGTGTTGAACAGTAAGAACACATGGACATAGGAAGGGGAACATCACACACTGGGGCCTGGGGGGTGGGGGGCTAGGGGAGGAATACCAGGAGGTAGGGTGATAGGGGAGGGATAGCATTAGGAGAAATGCCTAAGGTAGATGACGGGGCAATGGATGCAGCAAACCACCATCATGGCAAGTGTATACCTATGTAACAAACCTGCACGATCTGCACATGTACCCCAGAACTTAAAGTATAATAAATAAATTTTAAAAAGTAAAAGAAATAAAACAAGAGATGCAGTGACTTTGCCAATTGGATCAGCAAAGTATGTGGATCAGCATGTTATAAAACATGTTACAAAATATTTTTTACATGTATATGTTACTGGATTGAAAGACTTGACTGTGACTTTCCAGGTTCTTGGTGTACTGAACAAAGAATTAAACAAGATGCACAAACAAAGCAACAAAAGAGCAAAGCAATGAAAGATTTATTGAAGCAAAAGTACACCCACAGAGTGGGAGTAGGCTGCAGCAAGCTACTCAAGAGCCCTAATTGTAATGTTCCTTGGGGATTTTATTGAATTAAAAGACCATGGTAACACCACTAAATACCCCTGGAGGTTCCTGATAGGTTACGTCCTATATAAATGAAGGATTCTGCTCAGGATGAATCGGAGGAATCCAACCTGTGAAATGCATGAAATGCATGAAATAGAGGTTCCAGAATGGGCCAATTACAGACAGACATTCCTGTTCAGGATGCAGGTGGTGGGAGGTTCAGAGAGGGAAGGCCCTTTAGATCCTCATTACTTGGGGGTGGCAGCATTGGGTTTTCCTTAGTCCAATTCTGAGAAGGCAGCTAGGAGTTGGCCTTAAGTTTCCTGTCTCCACTGTTTACAGACCCTATTCTCCTGCCTCATATATTTGGGTAGTGTGTTTGTTTGTGTGTGTGTAGGCAAAATTAATAGATGTAAACTAATTGACTTAAGGAATGTGTATATTTTTAATTTTGATAAATATTTATAAATTGTTCCCCAAAAGGTTACAAATCTATCCCCTTAAATAATGTTTATTTTTTAAATCTTCACAGATTTCAAGCTGTGTATGGACACAGGATAAAATCCCCCCAAAATTATAACATGTAAGTTTTAATTTATAGTTTTCTAATTATAACAGGGTGAGAATTATTTTGCATGATTATTAGCTATTTATTTTAGTTTTGCATGGATACGCACATATTGCCTTTTCATGTGTTTCATACATTTTTTTCTTCGTGTTCATGTTTTACTTCTTATAGATTGAGAAAATTAGAGCTCTTTTATATGTCTTGAAAATATTGCCTCAGTTTGTCATTAGCCTTTTAACTTTGTTTCATTTTTACTTGTTATCATTGTTGTTACTTTGTTATATAGGAGTAGTAATTGAACTGAATATTTATGACAATGAAAAAGTTGAAATCAACAGAGAATAACTCCAACTCTAGACCTAGGCAAGCTCTTAGATTCCCTCCTGGCTGCTCTGCATGGCTAGATTTCTGCTAGTCTTTAGATTCAATAAAGAATATACTAGCTTCTCAGCCTAAGCCAAACAAATTCTCAGGCCCGGAAAGTAGGTTAATTTTCCTTCTCTAAAGAGCCTTTGACCCAGAGCTGACCACTTTTCCCATATGCCCAATGATGGGACTATCTTCTTTAGCATGACTTCCCAGCTTTCTCCCTTGTCCCTTCTATCATAAGATTAAGACCACTACTACTCCTTTGCCCATTCTAATGTTTTATATATATATATATATATATGAAAGAGTTGCCATGTGTATACCTATGCAACAATCTTCCATGTCCTTCACATGTACCCCAAAACCTAAAATGCAATAAGAAAAAAAAAGAGTTTCACTCTATAGCCCAGACTGGAGTGCAGTAACACTATCTTAGCTCACTGCAACCTCTGCATCCAAGTTTCGAGTGATTCGCCTGTCTCAGCCTCCCGAGTAGCTGGGATTAAAGGTACCCACCACTACACCCAGCTAATTTTTGTATTTTTAGTACAGACGGGGTTTCACCACGTTGGCCAGACTGGTCTCGTACTCTGACCTCAGGTGATCTGCTGGCCTCTGCCTCCCAAAGTGCTGGGATTACAGGTGTGAGACACTGCATCTGGCCTCTTTTATATAATTTTAGTTTTGCCCTGAAAAATGAAATGACTCCTGACATATTCAAACTCCCTGCCCAATATATATATTCATTTTTCTTATATTAGTTCAATTGCCACATCTCTTATAAAATCTTTCTGGAAATATACCTTATGCAAAGTTACACATTCTTTCTTTCTTCATCTTGTTTCCAATAGCTTGGAACAGACAACAACCATGAGTTTACTTGTAAGTCATCCACAAACATAACAAATCCATAGGAAAATGTCTACCAACAGCTGCTTTCACCTAGCAAAATGCTTTTGAGGATCATCTACATTGTAGCATATATTTGCAGTTTATTTTATTAGTAAATAGTATTGCGTTATATGGTAAACAGACTACATTTTGTTTTACCTATTTATGGACAGTTGGAGTATTTCTAATTTATGGTCATTATTGAATACTACTGCTGTGAGCATTAACAAATATATCTTTGTGTGGATATATGTTTCTATTTTTCTTTAGTAGATTTGTAGAATTACTGAGTTATGTGGTAATTTTATGTTTGTAACATTTTACAAAAAAAAAATACAGCATAAGTAAGGCAGCACAAAGGATTTTTAGGGCAGTGAAACTGTTCTGTATGATATAGTTATGGGGAATATATGTCATTACACATTTACCAAAACCCATAGAAAGTATAATACCAAGAATGAACCCTAATATAAACTATGGTCTTGGGGTGATAATGATGTCTCAATCTAGGTTCATCAATTGTAACAAAGTTTGCTGTTACAATATGTATTGGTTTTCTTGCACAGCTCTTGGCTCATAACTCCCATAGCTCTTGTTTCCATCTTTTGTTATAATATTGAGTGTGTCAGGCCTCAGTAGGAGGCCAGTGATCTCCTGCCCACCTTTCCCTCTAATGTTCCCTGACCCTTCCGATTGTGGGCCTTAAGACTGTAGGCTGAGAGGATCCTACCCTATACTCTGGGGGAAGGAATGCTGATGTTGTGAAGGTTCTATAAAAACTGAAGAGGACAGGGTTCAGTGAGATTTCTGATAGCTTAACACTTAGTGGTTTGTGGAAAGTAATGTGTGCAGAGAGGGCATGGGAGCTCTGCACTACTTCTCCAGTACCTTGCCCTATGTATCTCTTCATCTGAATCCTTTGTAATATCCTTTATAATAAACTAGTAGATGTAAGTAAGTGTTGCCCGGAGCTCTGTGAGCCACTCCAGCAAACTAATCACACATAAAATGGGAGTCGTCAGAACCCCAACTTGAAGCTGGTCGGTCAGAAGTTCCAGAGGGCTGAACTTGGGACTAGTGTGGTTGCGGGAAGTCTTGGAGCCTGCAGAATCTGTAGGATCCCAACATGTGGGATCTGACACTGTCTCCAGGTAGGTAGTGTCGGAACTGAATTAGAGGACACCCAGCTGGTATCAGCTCTTGGTGTGTGGGGAGAACCCCACACACATTTGGTCATAGAAATCTTCTTTGTTGGTGATTGTTCTGATGTGATGTGAGAGTACAGGAAAAACGTTTAGAGAGAATTTTCTCTACAAACAAATGTACCAGTCTGGTGGGGAGATATTAACAGGGGAGGCTATGAATGTGTGGGAACAAGGGGTATATGAGAAATCCCAGCACCTTCCTCTGAATTCTGCTGAGAACATAAAACTACTCTAACAACAACAGAAACCATGTCTATTTTAAAAAGCAAAAAGATGCAGAGGCATGCTCCATCCAGAGCTGCTTGGGAATGGATGGGCCATGCTGTTTAATTATAGGTTTCACTACCAAAAACCACGTTGAAGTATGAGATCACTTATATCAATATTGGGTGTTAATTTGGATTCTGTCTGCTAAATTCTTTGATTTTTTCACTTACTTGGTTACAAAATCTGGTGAGGAAAGGAATTGCTATATATTTGATTTTTCTCATACATTTTAGGATACAGTGTGTATTTTTTATACTGTATTTTATCCAATTTTTCATATTGACTGAAGTTAAACTGTGCCTATTTTTTCTATGCTAGTTTTTTTTTAAAAAAACATTCTGTTTATGCTTTTTAAAAATTATTATTCTTTAAGTTCTGGGATACATGCACAGAACGTGCAGGTTTGTTACATAGGTATACACAAGATGTGGTGGTTTGCTGCACCCATCAATCCATCATCTACATTAGGTATTTCTCCTAATGCTATCCCTCCACTAGCTCCCCACCTCCCGACAGGCCCAGGTGTGTAATGTTCCCCTCTCTGTGTCCATGTGTTCTCATTGTTCAACATGTGGTGAGTGAGAACATGCGGTGTTTGGTTTTCTGTTTCTGTGTTAGTTTGCTGAGAATGTTGGTTTCCAGCTTCATCCATGTCCCTGCAAAGGACATGAACTTACCCTTTTTTATGGCTACATAGTATTCCATGATGTATATATGCCACATTTTCTTTATCCAGTCTACATCATGGAGCAGTTGCCATTGCTCTTCCCAGAACGAGTACGGAGCAGTTATCTTTCAGGCTTGTAAAGGATTTAAACTGCCCATAATAATTTTAAGGCTATGAAGTTGTTATATATCCTTCTTTTAATCTGAACCATTTTGAAAATTGTTGATAATGAGAGATCTCTAAAGTCCTTTTTCTTTTTAGTGGTGAGTTAGTTCCAATAGCAACACAATCAAAAAGCCTTTTAAGGGCCACATAGTAATTTTTTCATTTATTTTTTTAATCACTTAAGCAAGAAGTTTTTATAGGGATGGAGTTGAGGAGGCATCTCCATGGTCCCCAGTAATTCATTCTCAGAAATGGCCTTAAGATAGTAAAAGATACCAAAAGCCCCGTAGAAATGGGACATTTTAGGAAAAAAATTCTCCCAATGGCTTCACACATTTGTACCAAGAGCAAGCTGATATGTCTTAGACTCCTAGTCTTTTCAGACTGGCTACTTGATATGAACTAAAAAGTTCCCACTCTTAGATGGCAAAGATCAAGAGAGAGTACAAAGACGATATGGGAACACTAGCCATATATCCTGAAGTTTTAAAGTTTTTAAAAATAATTTTTATGGCGATAACAATAATATATATTTATGCTGTACCCAGGATGCTTTGATACAGAAATACAGTGTGAAATGATCAATCAAGGTAATTGGAGTGTACATCATCTCAAGCACATATCATTTCTTCGTGTTAGGAACATTCTAATCATACTCTTATTTCTTTAAAAATATACAATAAATTATTGTTAACTCTACTCACCCTATTGTGGTACAGAATACTAGAAAATGTGCATATGGACACATCTCTTTTTTTAATGTTGCTTTTCTCTTTTTTTAATTGAGGTATATAAATATATAATTTACTATTATCAAAATTTACCATTTTTAAGGGTACAGATACATTTCAGTGGTAATAAATGCATTTATATTCATTTTCTCCTTTATTCCTCCCTCCTCTCCTTCCATTCACAGCCTCTGATAACCACCAATCAGAAACTACCAATCTACTCTCTATCTTCATGAGTTCCACTATTTTAGCTCTCACATATGAGTGAGAACATGCGAGGTTTCATTTTACATCATAGCCTCCAGTTCCATCCATGCTGCTGCAAATGACAGGATTTCATTTATGTTATGACAGAATAACATTCCATTGTCTGTGTATACCATGTTTTCTTTATTCATTTATCCACTGGTGGATGCTAAGTTTGATTCCTTATTTTGGTTATTGTGAATAGACCTGCAGTAAACATCAGAGTGTTCATATCTCTTTAATATATTGATTTCATTTATTTGGTATATATACCTAGTTGTAGGATTGATGGATCATATAGTAGCTCTATTTTTAGTTGTTTGAGGAACAATACTATTCTCCATAGTGGTTGTACTAATTTATAACTACATTCTCATCAACAGGGTATGAGGGTTCCCCTTTCTCCACATCCTTCCCAGCATACATTATTGCCTTGTCTTTTTGATACAGACATTTTAACTGAGATGAGATGATATCACGTTGTCATTTTAATTTGCATTTCTCTGGTGATTAGTTATGTTGAACTTTTTTATTCATATACCTGTTGGCCATTTGTATGTCTTCTTTTGAGAAATGTCTGTTCAGATATTTTTGTCATTTTTAGTTGGATTATGTTTTTTTCCTATTGAGTTGTTTGAGCTTTTTATGTATTCTTGTTATAAATTCCTTGCCAGGTGAATAATTTGCAAATATTTTCTTTCTCTTCATTTTCTTGATTGCTTCCTTTGATGTGCAGGAAAGCTTTTAAGCTTGATATTATCCATTTTTCTTTGGTTGCCTGTACTTTTTTGGTCTTACACAAAATTCATTTTCCAAATTAATATCCTGAAGAATTTTCTCAATGTTTCCTTCTAGTAGTTTCATGTCTTAAAATTTAAGACTTTACTATGTTTTGACTTGATTTTTTTATGTAGTGAGATATAGGGGTCTAGTTTTATTCTTCTGCATATAGTTACCCAGTTTCCCCACCATTTATGAAAATACTGTCCTTTATCCATTGTACTTTCTTGGCACTTTTATTGAAGATGGGTTGGTTGTAAATGTGTGGATTTATATCTGGATTCTCTATTCTGTCCTATTGGTCCATATGTAGGTTTTTACGCCAGTATAATACTGTTTTGGTTATGATAGCTTTATAGTAAATTTTGATGTCAGGTAGTGTGGTATCTCTAGCTTTACTCTTTTTACTCAGAATTGCTTTAGCTATTTTGTCTCTCTTGTGGTTTCAAATAAATTTTGGAATTTCTTTTTCTGTTTCTATGAAGAATGACGTTGGTATTTTGATAGAGATTGCACTGAATCTATAACTTGCTTTAGGTAGTATTGTCATTTTAACAATACTAATTCTTTCAATTCATGAGCATAGAAGTAACTTTATTGAAAATATCGGAATAAAACTGAAAATCAATAAAAAGAGGAATCTCAGAAAATACGTAAGCACATGGAAATTAAACGACATGCTCCTGATGGACCAATGGGTCAATGAATAAATATTTTTTAAAATGTAAAATATTTTTTAAATGAATGCAAATGGAAATATGACATACCAAAATGTAAAAACCTTAACAGAGGAATAATGTGTAACAAGATAGAAACCATAATTAAAAAAAAAAACCATCAGAAAAGAAAAAAAAAAGCCCAAAACTTGATTAGTTCCCTGCCAAAACCTATCAAAGAATTAAAGAACTAATGCCAACTTTACTGAAACTCTTCGAAAAAGAATTAAAGAGGAAGAAAATAAAGGAAAGTCATCTTATGCATCTTATGTGGCCAGCATTACCGTGATGCCGAAAGTAGACAGAGACACCACAAAAAAAGAAAACAACAGCCCAGTATCATTGTTGAACATAGATCTAAAAATTCTCAAAAAATACTTGCAAACAAATTCAGCAACAGATTAAAAATATTATTCACCATGTACAAGTAGGAGTCATCCCAGGATGCAAGGATGGTTCAACATATGCTAATGAATAAATGTGGTATATCATATTTACAGAATCAAGAAAAAAAAAGATATGATTCTTTCAATAGATGCTAAAAAAGTGTTTGATAAAATGCAACATTTCTTTATGGTCAAAACCCTCATTAAAATGGGTCTAGAAGGAACATACTGCAAAATAATAAAGGCCATAGATGACAAACTCAAAGCTGACATTATACTGTATTGGAAAAAAAAAATTGAAGTCCTAATCTCCAAGGACTACAACAAGAAAAAGTGGGCAACTTTTACCACTGTTATATAACCTCATACTGGAAGTTCTGGCCAGAGGAATTAGGCAAGAGAAATACATAAATGGTAATATGAAGTTTTTGAGGGATGTTCTTTCTTTTTTTTTTGACGTTGCAAAATTTTAAATCACTTTATTTGGTGTAAAAATACAAATGCAACATATTTGTAATAAAACTGTCAATCATGGTTCAATTCAAAATGTATCATGGGGAAGTCACACTTCTGAATTGGGAAAAATCTGGTACTTTTTGTGAGAAGCAATGAAAGTAAACTCACAGGACACAAAGAATCAAATAGCAATTTTCCCACACTCCAAGAGATCCAACACATCTCTTGGAAGACTTGTACATACTCTGTTCATTACATACTTTGTAATTCTGAATACAGTCTGTAATTATTTACTGAGGCTATAACTTTGAATGTATGTATTAGAGATTTTAATTTTATTGCCTTGTTCAAATGAGTCAAGATTTCAATTATTTATAATTGTTTGTATGATGATCTGTAGTGTTTATCTTGTTTGATTTTAAAACCAAAATAGTTTTTAATGTAGATGAAGAGTGATTATCTGTGAGGTTCTGGTGTTCTCACAGTTGACATTTTGTGTTATAAAAAGAAAAACAGTCTGAAATTACTGATGATCTTTTTCTACTTAAACCAGCAAAATATTTTACTTAGATTTGATAAGATTAAATAAATATGAAAAAAAATTGAATGTGGCAATTAACCAAATATATTTGAAACCATAGTTTACTTAATATAAACTCTTAAAATAAGCTATAATTTGTAATTTGCATATTTGTGTCTCCTTCTAATCACATTTTAAGTTCTTAGAGGGTAGAGATCTGATTTTGTGCATGCTTGAATCCTTGTTAAAACAGGGTTTTATATGTAGTAGGCATTCAATTGTCAAAGAAGTAAAATTCACCTTGTAGTTCTGAAAATTTATTAAGTCATACTGTGGGTATTTTGGTTTTATTGGGAGTTGCTGATCTTAAATATTAGGACATGGTAAGATTTAATTGAAACAACCTCATGTTTTCTCAAGTAGTCAGGCAGTAGGCACACCAGGTCATAGTAATCCTATGTAGAAATTTCCCTGGTGAGCAATCCATCCATGGAGCGTAAGTTTTATTACTGAGTCTTCCTTGCCTCTTTGTTCAGTCAAAACTTGAGTTATATATATTATATTGTGAAGATATATATCTGGGAAGTTTTCCAGATTCATCTTTAAAGAACTGTACTTCCTAATATATGATTCTTTAGGGCAGCTTCTTTTTTTTTTTTTAATTGCATTTTAGGTTTTGGGGTACATGTGAAGAACATGCAAGATTGTTGCATAGGTACACACATGGCAGTGTGATTTGCTGCCTTCCTCCCCATCACCTATATCTGACATTTCTCCCCATGCTATCTCCCCACAACTACTCATACC